>ONZH01012772.1:0-19586 GCA_900303285.1 Rhinella marina
CCAGACTACGCCCCAAACACAGGAGAGCGAGCGATAACACGAAGTTTATAAGAGACCAGATTAACTGATGGACCCAATGATCCAGGGGAAAGTGCCCAGAGCAATGGAACCAGGGGCAAGAAGCCAGGGCAAGGAATGAGGGTGGGAAAAGTCAGGGCAAATGGCTGCAGATTCCTGTTCTTCTCTGTGGAGGACACTGTTGGAGGAGATAGTTTACAGTCCGGCGTAGCTATAGGGGGTGCAGAGGTAGCAGTCGCTACCGGGCCCAGGAACCTGAGGGGGCCCAAAGACCCTTGTGCCGCATAAGAAGACATACAAAGCACTGAGGTAAGGGGGGCCCAAGCTGAACTCTTGCACCAAGGCCCATGAGCTTTTAGATACGACCCTGTTTACAGTAGTAGACAGGCCAGGATCCGAGCTGCTTGAGATAGTTTACAATAGTAGACAGGCCGGGATCCGAGCTGCTAGAGATAGTTTACAATAGTAGACAGGCCGGGATCCGAGCTGCTAGAGATAGTTTACAATAGTAGACAGGCCGGGATCCGAGCCAAAGGAGGTAGTTTACAGTAGTAGACAGGCCGGGATCCGAGCCGAAGGAGGTAGTTTGCAGTAGTAGACAGGCCGGGATCCGAGCCGCTGGAGATAATTTACAGTAGTAGACAGGCCGGGATCCGAGCTGCTAGAGATAGTTTACAGTAGTAGACAGGCCGGGATCCGAGCCGCTAGAGATAGTTTACAGTAGTAGACAGGCCGGGATCCGAGCGCTAGAGATAGTTTACAGTAGTAGACAGGCCGGGATCCGAGCTGCTAGAGATAGTTTACAGTAGTAGAACAGGCCGGGAATCCGAGCCGCTGGAGATAGTTTACAGTAGTAGACAGGCCGGGATTCCGAGCTGCTAGAGATAGTTTACAGTAGTAGAACAGGCTGGGATCCGGCTGCTGGAGATAGTTTAACAGTAGTAGACAGGCTGGGATCCGAGCCGCTGGAGATAGTTTATAGTAGTAGACAGGCCGGGATCCGAGCCGCTGGAGATAGTTTACAATAGTAGACAGGCTGGGATCCGAGCCGCTGGAGATAGTTTACAGTAGTAGACAGGCCAGGATCCGAGCTGCTTGAGATAGTTTACAATAGTAGACAGGCCGGGATCCGAGCTGACTAGAGATAGTTTAGCAATAGTAGACAGGCCGGGATCCGAGCCGCTAGTAGATAGTTTACAGTAGTCCGAGACAGGCCGGGATCCGAGCACTCCGGAGACAGTAAGTTTAACAGTAGGAGAAAGGCAGGGATGCCGAGGCTCCGAGGGAGGTAGTTACAGTAGTAGACAGGCGGGATCGAGCCGCTGGAGATATTTACATAGTAGACAGCCGGGATCCGAGCTGCTAGATAGTACAGTAGTAGACAGGCCGGGATCCGAGCCGCTGGAGATAGTTTACAGTAGTAGACAGGCGGGATCCAGCCGCTAGAGATAGTTTACAGTTATAGACAGGCCGGGATCGAGCCGCTTGAGATAGTTTACAATATAGACAGGCCGGGATCCAAGCTGCTGGAGATAGTTACAATTGTAACAGCCGGGATCCGACTGCTGAGATAGACAATGTAGACAGGCCGGATCCAAGCTGCTGGAGATATTTACAATAGAACAGGCCGGGATCCGAGCTCTAGAGATAGTTTACATAGTAGATAGCCAGGATCCGAGCCCTAGAATATTACAGTAGTAGACAGCCGGGATCCGAGCTGCAGAGATAGTTTACAAAGTAGACAGGCGCTGGCATCCAAGGCTGCTGGATTATAGTTTACAGTAGTAAGGGCAGGCCGGGATCCGAGCGCTGGAGATAGTTTACAGTAGTAGACAGGCCGGGATCGGCCGGGATCCGTAGCCGCTGAGATAGTTTACAGTAGTAGACAGGCCGGGATCCGAGCCGCTGGAGTAGTGTAGACAGAGTAGACAGGCCGGATCCGAGCCGCTTGAGATAGTTACAGTAGTAGACAGGCGGGATCCGAGCCCTTGAGATAGTTTACAATAGTAGACAGGCCGGGATCAAGCTGCTGGAGATAGTTTACAATAGTAGACAGATAGCTGTAGAGAAGCACAAGTAGACAGGCCCGGATCCGAGCTGCTAGAGATAGTTACAATAGTAGATAGGCCAGGATCCGAGCCGCTAGAGATAGTTTACAGTAGTAGACAGGCCGGGATCCGAGCTGCTAGAGATAGTTTACAATAGTAGACAGGCCGGGATCCAAGCTGCTGGAGATAGTTTACAGTAGTAGACAGGCCGGGATCCGCTGCTGCTGGAATAGTTTACAGTAGTAGACAGCCGGGATCCGAGCCGCTGGAGATAGTTTTACAGTAGTAGACAGGGACGGGATCCGAGCCGCGCGCAGTAGTTCTGACTGAGTAGTAGACAGGCCGGGATCCGAGCCGCTGGAGATAGTTACAGTAGTAGACAGGGCCGGGATCCGAGCCGCTGGAGATTAGTTTAGTAGACAGAGAGCCGCTAGACAGGCCCGGGATCCGAGCCTGGAGATAGTTTACAGTAGTAGACAGGCCGGGATCCGAGCCGCTGGAGATAGTTTACAGTAGTAGACAGGCCGGGATCCGAGCCGCTGGAGATAGTTTACAGTAGTAGACAGGCCGGGATCCGAGCCGCTGGAGATAGTTTACAGTAATAGACAGGCCAGGGTTTGGGATTGTGGAGATTGTTTAAAACAATGGACAGGCTGGGATCGGAGCTGGCAGACATTGTTCACAACAGAGATAGGCCAGGGTCAGAGAAGTGGGGAGTTCACAGGTGCAATTTCAGAGGGTTCACAACAGTTGTCAGGCCAGGATTAAAGTTGGCAGAAGTTCGCTCACAGCAGTTGTCAGGCTGCGGTCGTGGCATTCGGAGATCATTCACAACAGTAGACAGGCTTCTGTTGGAGCTAGAGGAGACAGGACGGGGTCAGAGCTGGAGGAGGTCAGTAAGATGGTACGGTGTATGTCTGCACTTTTAGATCTCTAGAATTTCATTGACTTCAGACTCAGGGCCAGAATATTCCAGAAATTAGAGGCTTGAGGAGGGTATAAATGCTGAAACATGAAGTTTATAAGAGACCAGATTAACTGATGGACCCAATGATCCAGGAGCAATAGAAGAACCCAGAGCAATGGAACCAGGGGGAAGAACCCAGAGCAATGGAACCAGGGGGAAGAACCAGAGCAATGAAACCCAGGGGGAAGAACCCAGAGCAATGGAACCAGGGGAAGAACCCAGAGCAATGGAACCAGGGGAAGAACCCAGAGCAATGGAACCAGGGGAAGAACCCAGAGCAATGGAAACCAGGGGGAAAGAACCCAGAGCAATGGAAACCAGGGGAAGAACCCAGAGCAATGGAACCAGGGGAAGAACCAGAGCAATGGAAACCAGGGGGAAGAACCCAGAGCAATGGAACCAGGGGAGGAACCCAGAGCAATGGAACCAGGGGAAGAACCCAGAGCAATGGAACCAGGGGGAAGAACCAGAGCATGGAACCAGGGGGAAGAACCCAGAGCAATGGAACCAGGGGGAGGAACCCAGAGCAATGGAACCAGGGGAGGAACCCAGAGCAATGGAACCAGGGGGAAGAACCCAGAGCACTGGAACCAGGGGGAAGAACCCAGAGCACTGGAACAGGGGGAAGAACCCAGAGCACTGGAACCAGGGGAAGAACCAGGGCAATGGAACCAGGGGGAAGAACCCAGGGCAATGGAACCAAGGGGGGAGAACCCAGAGCAATGGAACCAGGGGGAAGAACCCAGGGCAATGGAACCAGGGGGAAGAACCCAGAGCAATGGAACCAGGGGGAAGAACCCAGAGCAATGGAACCAGGGGGAAGAACCCAGGGCAATGGAACCAGGGGGAAGAACCCAGGGCAATGGAACCAGGGGGAAGAACCCAGGGCAATGGAACCAGGGGGGAGAACCCAGAGCAATGTCACCAGGGACCAAAACCCACGGCAACTGAACCAGGGACCAGAACCCACGGCAACTGAACCAAGGGGACGAACCCAGAGGCGAGCTTGTATTGAGGAGTCTTACGACGGATGTGTTTACAAGACAGGCAGACTGAGGAGGAAATCTCCACTTCTTGTCTGAGGTTTTCTCGCTTTGGCGTTTCCTAAAGAATCCTTGGCTCTCTGCCCAATGTGTAGGAAATCAGTGTGAGAAGAATGAGCTGCAGGTACTTCTGAGAGTGAGGAGAAGAGGCACTTTGGGATGCCAATTATCCTGTTTAAGGGCAACAAGAAAAGAAAATTCTCCCAAGTGCATTCTACTTGACCACTGGACTGTGGATGGTAGGCCGAAGAGAATTCTAGCTTGACCTCTATTGACTTTCAAAATGCTCACCAGGATCTGGGGGTAAATGGAACCCATGTCAGATATGTTGTGCTTTGGGTAGCCCTTGTAGGTAGAAAATGTTCTTGACAACCAAGGAACCAAGCCGGTTAGAAGGAAGACCATAAGGAGCACCATTTTAGAGAAATAGTGAGACAGCATCCTGGGAACCCGGCAAACCAGTAATGAATCCCATAGATCTATGGGTCCAAGGAGAGTCAGGAGTTGGTTTGTGGAGGAGCCAGACAGCTAGCCTTTGGTGTGAACTCATTTAGCAATAGCCTTTGACGTCTTGAACCAGGGAAGACCACCATTATTGGTGATAGATGAAGTCTTATCTCAGTAGACCAGGCAGTATGGAGGAATGACCACAGGTGAGTATCCTTCCAGGAGGACACCCTTGTGCTCAGATGGGCATACCAATACAAAGCAGCTGGGATTGACGATAAACAGAGGTTTTGAAGCCCAATCTTCTGGGTGAGTACAATGGGAACTGGCATCTACTTGTTTTAAAGGCATCTGCTTTCAAATCAAACCAGAAGAAAAATAACATCTAGCAATGTCCAGGATGATGGGCATTTTCCCACAGATGTCTCCGGAGAGAAATCATTAGATAAGAAGTAATCCGTTGAAGTATCTTCTCTACTCCATTTCTGTGCGAGAACCCCTACTCTCCATGACGTAGCACCCAATTCCAGGAAGAAGGGCTTATTGGGGCCAAGCTAATGGAGAATAGAGGCTGAGGAGATGGCTTATCAGGATCCAATTGAAGGTCTTCACATAAGATTACATACCCTAGGAAGGGCAAAAAAATACTTCTCAAAAAGACATTTTCCAGTTTGGTGGGCAGGGAATTCTCTCAGTGCTGCTGCAGAATTGTGCACTCATGTTGATAGGTATTTAGATCAGGGGTGAACACAGGGGTGTCATTAAGGACACATAAAAAAAATCTCATCAGAGGAACCCCTACAAGTGATAGGAGGACACTGACAGCTCAGTGATATGTACAGGACATCCTGCCACCACATATGGTCCTCTCATGGCAGGGCTGACAACTGCTGGTGTGATAATCGGGGGAGCCATCCCATACGACAGTCGGTCACCCCTAGTAGTGATAGGAGGACACTAACAGCTCAGTGATATGTACAGGACATCCTGCCACCACATGTGTCCTCTCATGGCAGGGCTGACAACTGTTGTTCTGATTATCGGGGAGCCATCACATACGACAGTTGGTCACCCCTAGTAGTGATACGAGGACACTAACGTTGATTAGGTGGCCACTTTACTGGTGCTGGGTTGGCAGACTCTGGTTGAAGAGGATCCTCATGTACTGTAGGTGACCCTTGGGTGTTTGCAGTCACTGTTTACGCCCCTCCCCCACCTAACACATACAGACAATGTGAGGAATGTGCATTATCATCTCTGAGCTGCAGAGCTGACACTCTAGTGAGCAGTCTATTGTCCCAGGAGATAAGGTGAGAATGGAGCCTGCTGGTCTCACTGCAGCTGTAAAGATCTCCAGATAGACGTACCCAGACATCTCATGTCTGGCCTGGACCAAACGGCTGCCAATCTGAGCTGGAAGCATTGTAGAGTAGCAGCTGGTGATAGGCTCAAGAGCTGACACTCTACAAGCCGGTCTACATATCTGATATCATCTGAACACATTGAGGATATTTTCTTGGGATGAATAGTCACTCCACATAGGTGACCTCATGTGATCCAGTCCTCACTCCGTGTCCCACAATCTGATTGGACATTTTTCTGGTCTTTGAGGTCATTCTGCCACCATATTGGTTCTCATTTCTGGATCTTATCTTGTGTCAGACTCTTCAGCCCACTCTAAACTGAGACATGGAGTGGTTGGTGTATGCTGTTATTGAGGGGGTGCTTTTGTGTCCTGGTTCTCGAGGAGGGGGCTCTCGTGTCCTGGTTCTCGAGGAGGGGGCTCTCGTGTCCTGGTTCTCGAGGAGGGGGCTCTCGTTTCCTGGTTCTCGAGGAGGGGGCTCTCGTGTCCTGGTTCTTGGGGGGGGTAGAAGACTTGTTGTTTTTGACTGACATTCAGATATTTTCTTGCGTGCGGCGCAGGCGGTTATATATTTAGAAGGAACCTGCACCACAACATACCAGGACCAGAGCGTGACACCATCTATGGGTAAACATCAGCTGGACCTGCAGGTGTGGAGGTGAAGGGTTAATGAGGACCTGGGGGTCCAGGACCCTGCTTTATATATATGGGGGGGGGGGGGAGAGTTTACAGTTAAATATGTTTTCTTGTGAAACCGTAACTCCCTTAGCAGATCCCCATATGATCAGGGGGTGGGTGCACGCTGAGCCCAGGAGCTGACCCTCTAACAATCTAAACCCCACCACCACCACACACACTAATTAACTTGAATTGACTCTTCTTTTAATCTTTTCTTGTTCAATGTCAAATCTAAATCAGTCACTGGGGGGGGGGGGGGTCTCCTGGGGTTACTACATTCCCCACCCCAATATCAACCTCATAGAACCATCACTTTACTCTACACAACCCCAGTCAATTCTCACCAGAGATAACAGCCTCATGGGGTCTGGGTGGAGGGTCATTAGGAGATAAAAAAGAGAAAGTGTTCATCAAAGACCAGACCCTGAGACCGTCTGCAGCCCCTCACCCACACCCTGCTCAGGAGACGGCCAGTCCCTGTCTGGACATAGCCCCCAATTAGCTTGCCACTGAGAGCCCTATAGATCATTAAGGGGTAGACGAGTAGGACATGAGGTACCAGATGAGGTAGGACATGAGTAGATGAGGGAGGACATGAAGAGTACATGAGGTATAACGTGAAGTGTAGATGTGGTAGGACATGGGGTATAGATGTGGTAGGACATGAGGTGTAGATGTGGAAGGACATGAGGTGTAGGACGTGGGACATGAGGTGTAGACGTGGATGAGGTGTAGACGTGGAAGGAGACATGAGGTGTAGACGTGGAGCGTGTAGACATGAGGTGTAGACAGGTTAGACGTGAGGTAGACGTGAGGTTATGAGAGACGTGGTGGGACATGAGGTGTAGACGTGGTGGGACATGAGGTGTAGACGTGGTGGGACATGAAGGTACATGAGACGAGGTATAGGTGGGACATGAGTATAGACGTGGTGGACATGAGGTAAGACGTAGGGTGTGACTGGACATGAGGTATAGGTGTGGTGCGATAGAGGCATGATGGGTAGGTGTAGGACATGAGGTATATGGTGGTGGTAGGCACATGAAGGTATAGGTTGTGGTAGGACATGGAGGTAATAGGTGTGGGTCGGACATGAGGTATAATGGTGGTAGGACATGAGGTATAGAACGTGGGTCGGGGACATGAGGTTAGGACGTGGTGGGACATGAGGTATAGGTGTGGGTAGGACATGAGGTATAGATTGGTGGTGGGACATGAGGGTAGAACGTGGTGGGACATGGAGGTATAGATTGTGAAGTAGGACATGAGCGTATAGGTGTGGTAGGACATGAGGTATAGGAGTTGGTTAGCGACATAGGTATTAGAAGTGGTAGGACATGAGGTATAGATGTGGTAGGACATGAGGTATAGATGTGGCAGAACAAGAGCAACTTCTGCCAACCATTCTGGAGCATCTTCTCTCTCAAACATCAAGGAGCAACTTCTCCCAGCCATCCAAGAGCAACTTCCCCCAACCATCCAGGAGCATCCTCCACCAGCCACCCAGGAGCAACTTCTCCAAACCATCCAAGTGAAACTTCTTCCAACTATCCAAGAGCAATGTCTCCCAAACATCTAGGAGCAACGCCTCCCAACCACCTAGGAGCAATGTGGTGCTGAAAAATGCTATTTCCAGCATGATGGACACCATGTCACGCTGCAAAAATGAGAACTAAGGGGGTCATTTATTACACAGATACACTTATACTGTACACTGACATTCAGAAAGCTGCAGTGGTTTTGTCTAGATGTTTCATTTGGACTGGGGGATCGGTTTTGGAAGTGGGATCTGCCAGTCCACACCCTTCCAGTACAGGTATTGCATTTAGCTGAGACAATTGCAGGTGAGGCCTGCTAATATAATCACAGGGGGATAAAACGACCCTCTGTGTATGAGAGTGAGAGGGCCCCAGGGAAGGGCCTGTGTGGTCCCAGCCAGGGAGGGCTCGGGGGGCCACAAGGCTGAGGAAGCCTGAGAGAGAGAATTTGGAAGGAAGCCTGCGGAGGCTCTGTGTGGTCTCAGCCAGGAGGGCTGAGGGGCCACAAGGCTTTGTAAGTTTGGGGGGCCCAGTGATGCCTATGGATAGAGGATTACAAGGTCAGAGTCAGGAGGACTATTGGACCATCTCCCCCCCAAAGGTGCTGGTAAGGTCACAGCCAGGAGGCTGCTGAACCATACGGCTGAGGAAGCCAGATCTAATACCGTGTGTGAACGGCGCTCTGTAGGTGAGATAGAGACATCACGTCTCTTAGGTAGAGGGCCAGGCGGGCAGGGGGGTTATTTGAATGTTTTCATGTGTGTTGGTCCCAAAGAGTGAAAATAAATCACCATTTGGACATTAACATCCCCTGTGTGTCGGAAGATTTGCGATTGTGACCCCCTGAGAGAGAGAGAGCGATCCCTTACAGCCTATATATGGCGCAGATTGCAACTTTTCCCTGCTCATGCCAGATCCAAAAAAGGCGTGTCGTGGGCGGGGTCTCAATTACCAAACTTCTGAAATGCTGATAATTGACCTTCAGTTCCTATAGAAACATCTGACAAAAAGATCCAAAAACCCTGTGAAAACCAAAATTTATGTCAGTCTCAAAACTTTTGGCCATGACTGTAGATGTGGTAGGGACATAAGCAGTAGATGATGTCAGACGAGGAGTGTAGTGTCTTATGTGGTGGATGTTCCTGGTGACGTCCAGTTACTGTTGACATCTGAATGCCACGCACAGTGATGTGGAGGGTTAAAGTCTGCTTGTGTTGTCGTGCAGGTTGTCACTTATCTGCTATAAACCTCATGTGACTCCGTACACTTTGCCACACATGTTTACACACCGACGTGCACTCACACACGGGCACCGGGGCAGGATTGGTCCCACATGGTGCCGTCCCTCTAGGCAGACGCTGTCTCTGACCCAGCAATAAAGCATGTCCTACTGGATGACCAGAGCCACACAACTGTCACAACTGTATGCTGATGGTACATGACACCTTCCATGACACAAGTGTCTTACTGTAAGCCCCTGTATAATATATATCTGCTGCTGTCACCTACTGTATAATATCACTAATAATCTAATGTAATCTCATGTATATTAAACATCTGGAGAGCAGTGATGTCACCTCCTGTATAATATAACTGATATCTGGAGAGCGGTGATGTCACCTCCTGTATAATATAACTGATATCTGGAGAGCGGTGATGTCACCTCCTGTATAATATAACTGATATCTGGAGAGCGGTGATGTCACCTCCTGTATAATATATCTGATATCTGGAGAGCGGTGATGTCACCTCCTGTATAATATATCTGATATCTGGAGAGCGCTGATGTCACCTCCTGTATAATATATCTGATATCTGGAGAGCGGTGATGTCACCTCCTGTATAATATATCTGATATCTGTAGAGCGGTGATGTCACCTCCTGTATAATATAACTGATATCTGAAGAGCGGTGATGTCACCTCCTGTATAATATAACTGATATCTGAAGAGCGGTGATGTCACCTCCTGTATAATATAACTGATATCTGGAGAGCGGTGATGTCACCTCCTGTATAATATATCTGATATCTGTAGAGCGGTGATGTCACCTCCTGTATAATATAACTGATATCTGGAGAGCGGTGATGTCACCTCCTGTATAATATAACTGATATCTGGAGAGCGGTGATGTCACCTCCTGTATAATATAACTGATATCTGGAGAGCGGTGATTTCACCTCCTGTATAATATAACTGATATCTGAAGAGCGGTGATGTCACCTCCTGTATAATATAACAGATATCCAGAGGGCGGTGATGTCACCTCCTGTATAATATAACTGATATCTGGAGAGCGGTGATGTCACCTCCTGTATAATATAACTGATATCTGGAGAGCGGTGATGTCACCTCCTGTATAATATAACTGATATATGGAGAGCAGTGATGTCACCTCTTGTATAATATAACTGATATCTGGAGAGCGGTGATGTCACCTCCTGTATAATATAACGGATATCTGGAGAGCGGTGATGTCACCTCCTGTATAATATAACTGATATCTGGAGAGCGGTGATGTCACCTCCTGTATAATATATCTGATATCTGGAGAGCGGTGATGTCACCTCCTGTATAATATATCTTATATCTGGAGAGCAGTGATGTCACCTCCTGTATAATATATCTGGAGAGCGGTAATGTCACCTCCTGTATAATATATCTTATATCTGGACAGCGGTGATGTCACCTCCTGTATAATATATCTGGAGAGCGGTGGATGTCACCTCCTGTATAATATAACCTGATATCTTGGAAGACGGTGATGTCCACCTCCTGTATAATATAACCAGATATCCAGAGGGGCGGCGATGGTCACCTCCTTGTATAATATAACTGAATATCTGGCTGAGAGCGGTGATGTCACCCTCCTGTATAATATAACAGATATCCGCCGGAGGGCGGTGATGTCACCTCCGATATAATATAACAGATATCCGCCGAGAGGGGGGGCGGTGGATGTCACCTCCTGTATAATATAACTGCATAGTGGAGAGGCAGTTATGTGCACCTCCTGTATAATATAAACAGATATTCCAGGAGGGCGGCGATGTCACCGTCCTGTATTAATATAACTGATATCCTGGAGGAGCGGTGATGTCACCCTCCTGTATAATATATCTGATATCTGGAGGAGCGGTGATGTCACCTTCCTGCAAATATAACTGATATCTGGAGAGCGGTGATGTCACCTCCTGTATAATATAACTGATATCTGGAGAGCGGTGATGTCACCTCTGATAATATACTGATATCTGATCTGTAAATATATCTTATATCTGGAAGCGGTGATGTACCTCGTATAAATATGATACTGGAGAGCGGTGATGTCACCTCCTGTATAATATATACCGATGTCACCTCTGTATGAAATATAACCTCCTGTATATATAACTATAAGGATATCTGAGAGCGGTGATGTCACCTGTATGTATATCCTGATATAACTGATATCTGGAGAGCGGTGATGTCACCTCCTGTATAATATAACTGATATCTGGAGAGCGGTGATGTCACCTCCTGTATAATATAAACTGATATCTGGAGAGCGGTGATGTCACCTCCTGTATAATATAACTGATATCTGGAGAGAGCGGTGATGTCACCTCCTGTTAATATAACTGAATCTGGAGAGCGGTGATGTCATATCTGGAGAGCCACCTCCTGTATAATATAACTGATATCTGGAGAGCGGTGATGTCACCTCCTGTATAATATAACTGATATCTGATGATCTCCTGGAGAGCGGGGGATGTCACCTCCTGTATAATATACTGATATCTGGGAGAGCGGTGATGTCACCTCCTGTATAATATAACTGATATCTGGAGAGCGGTGATGTCACCTCCTGTATAATGTATAATATAACTGATATCTGATCTGGAGAGCGGTGATGTCACCTCCTGTATAATATAACTGATATCTGGAGAGAGGTGATGTCACCTCCTGTATAATATAACTGATATCTGGAGAGAGGTGATGTCACCTCCTGTATAATATAACTGATATCTGAGAGAGGTGATGTCACCTCCTGTATAATATGATACTGATATCTGGAGAGCGGTGATGTCACCTCCTGTATAATATAACTGATATCTGGAGAGAGCGGTGAGAGCGGTGTGTCACCTCCTGTATAATATAACTGATATCTGGAGAGCGGTGAGTCACCTCCTGATAATATAACTGTATCTGGACCTGTATAATATAACTGATATCGGAGACGGTGATGTCACCTCCTGTATAATATAATCTGATATCTGGAGAGCGGTGATGTCACCTCCTGTATAATATAACTGATATCTGGAGAGCGGTGATGTCACCTCCTGTTATATTCTATCTTGAATCCTGTATAAACTGATATCGGGAGAGCGGTGATGTCACCTCCTGTATAATATAACTGATATCTGGAGAGCGGTGATGTCACCTCCTGTATAATATAACTGATATCTAGAGAGCGTTGATGTCACCTCCTGTATAATATAACTGATATCTGGAGAGAGGTGATGTCACCTCCTGTATAATATAACTGATATCTGGAGAGCGGTGATGTCACCTCCTGTATATAATATAACTGATAATATAACTGATATCTGGAGCGGTGATGTCACCTCCTGTATAATATAACTTATATCTGGAGAGCGGTGATGTCACCTCCTGTATAATATATAACTGATATCTGGAGAGCGTGATGTCACCTCCTGTATAATATAACTGATATCTGGAGAGAGGTGATGTCACCTCCTGTATAATATAACTGATATCTGGAGAGAGGTGATGTCACCTCCTGTATAATATAACTTATATCTGGAGAGCGGTGATGTCACCTCCTGTATAATATGACTGATATCTGGAGAGCGGTGATGTCACCTCCTGTATAATATATCTTATATCTGGAGAGCGGTGATGTCACCTCCTGTATAATATAACTGATATCTGGAGAGCGGTGATGTCACCTCTTGTATAATAGGTGTGGGGGTCAGGCTGGGGGGTACTGGGAACTCATCTAGCCCCCTATATTAGAGGTGTTTCATGCTCCAGTAAAGTACTATGAGTTGAGAGATCAGGGATTAGAGGTTCCAGGGCTCGGGCGGGGGATCGCCTCTATGTTTCTAGCACTAGGCAGACAATAAACCAGTGTGAATCCCACACACAATGGCAGCGCATAGAGGGGCGGTCAGCCATAAAATTCATCTGATACCCGAGCGTCCATGCCAACCTGACTCCTCATACTGTGTGGTGTATACAGTCAGTGTGTAGTGCAGGGTATACAGGCAATATACCCCCTCCATACACTATATATAGGGGATCTACCATACAATATACACCTCCATACACTATACATATAGGTGATCTCCTGTACATTATACACCTCCATACACTGTACATATATGGGATCTCCTGTACATTATACACTTCCATACACTATACATATAAGGCATCTCCTGTACATTATACACCTCCATACACTATACATATAGGTGATCTCCTGTACATTATACACCTCCATACACTGTACATATATGGGATCTCCTGTACATTATACCCCTCCATACACTCCTGTACATTATACACCTCCATACACTATACATATAAGGCATCTCCTGTACATTATGCACCTCCATACACTATACATATAGGGGATCTCCTGTACATTATACACCTCTATACACTATACATATAGGGGGTCTCCTGTACATTATACCCCTCCATACACTATACATATAAGGGATCTCCTGTACATTATACCCCTCCATACACTATAACATATAGATCTCCTGTACATTACACACCTCCATACACTATACATATAAGGCATCTCCTGTACATTATACACCTCCATACACCATACATATAGATCTCCTGTACATTATACACCTCCATACACTATACATATAGGTGATCTCCTGTACATTACACACCTCCATACACTATACATATAAGGGATCTCCTGTACATTATACACCTCCATACACTATACATATAAGGGATCTCCTGTACATTATACACCTCCATACACTATACATATAGGGGATCTCCTGTACATTATACACCTCCATACACTATACATATAGGGGATCTCCTGTACATTATACACCTCCATACACTATACATATAGGGGATCTCCTGTACATT
This sequence comes from Rhinella marina, assembly GCA_900303285.1. Taxonomy (NCBI): domain Eukaryota; kingdom Metazoa; phylum Chordata; class Amphibia; order Anura; family Bufonidae; genus Rhinella; species Rhinella marina. Next base: position 14,234 of record ONZH01012772.1, read on the forward strand.
ACACACCTCCATACACTATACATATAGGGGATCTCCTGTACATTATACACCTCCATACACTATACATATAGGGGATCTCCTGTACATTATACACCTCCATACACTATACATATAAGGGATCTCCTGTACATCATACACCTCCATACACTATACATATAGATCTCCTGTACATTAGACACCTCCATACACTATACATATAGATCTCCTGTACATTATACACCTCCATACACTATACATATAGGGGATCTCCTGTACATTATACACCTCCATACACTATACATATAAGGGATCTCCTGCTACATTATACACCTCCATACACTATACATATAGATCTCCTGTACATTAGACACCTCCATACACTATACATATAGATCTCCTGTACATTATACACCTCCATACACTATACATATAGATCTCCTGTACATGATACACCTCCATACACTATACATATAAGGGATCTCCTGTACATTATACACCCTCCATACACTATACATATAGATCTCCTGTACATTATACACCTCCATACACTATACATATAGATCTCCTGTACATTATACACCTCCATACACTATACATATAGGGGATCTCCTGTACATTATACACCTCCATACAATATACATATAAGGGATCTCCTGTACATTATACACCGCCATACACTATACATATATGGGATCTCCTGTACATTATACACCTCCATACACTATACATATAAGGGATCTCCTGTACATTATACACCTCCATACACTATACATATAGGGGATCTCCTGTACATTATACACCTCCATACACTATACATATAGGGGATCTCCTGTACATTATACACCTCCATACACTATACATATAGGGGATCTCCTGTACATTATACACCTCCATACACTGTACATATAGGGGGTCTCCTGTACATTATACACCTCCATACACTATACATATAGGTGATCTCCTGTACATTATACACCTCCATACACTATACATATAGGGGATCTCCTGTACATTATACACCTCCATACACTATACATATAGGGGATCTCCTGTACATTATACACCTCCATACACTATACATATAAGGGATCTCCTGTACATTATACACCTCCATACACTATACATATAGGGGATCTCCTGTACATTATACACCTCCATACACTATACATATAGATCTCCTGTACATTATACACCTCCATACACTATACATATAGATCTCCTGTACATTATACACCTCCATACACTATACATATAGGGGATCTCCTGTACATTATACACCTCCATACACTATACATATAGGGGATCTCCTGTACATTATACACCTCCATACACTGTACATATAGGGGGTCTCCTGTACATTATACAACTCCATACACTATACATATAGGGGATCTCCTGTACATTATACACCTCCATACACTATACATATAAGGGATCTCCTGTACATTATACACCTCCATACACTATATATAGGGGATCTCCTGTACATTATACACCTCCATAACTATACATATAGGGGATCTCCTGTACATTATACACCTCCATACACTATACATATAGGGGATCTCCTGTACATTATACACCTCCATACACTAAACATATAGGGATCTCCTGTACATTATACACCTCCATACACTATACATATAAGGGATCTCCTGTACATTATACACCTCCATACACTATACATATAAGGGATCTCCTGTACATTATACACCTCCATACACTATACATATAGATCTCCTGTACATTATACACCCCATACAAGTATACATATAGATCTCCTGTACATTATACACCTCCATACACTATACATATAGGGGATCTCCTGTACATTATACACCTCCATACAGTATACATATAGATCTCCTGTACATTAGACACCTCCATACACTATACATATAGGGGATCTCCTGTACATTATACACCTCCATACACTATACATATAAGGATCTCCTTATAACTCCATTTATACTTATACTCCATAAATATACATATAGATCTCCTGTACATTAGACACCTCCATACACTATACATATAGGGGATCTCCTGTACATTATACACCTCCATACACTATACATATAGATCTCCTGTACATTAGACACCTCCATACACTATACATATAGGGGATCTCCTGTACATTATACACCTCCATACACTATACATATAGGGGATCTCCTGTACATTATTACACCTCCATCACATACATATAGATCTCCTGTACATTATACACCTCCATACACTATACATATAGGGGATCTCCTGTACATTATACACCTCCATACACTATACATATAGGGGATCTCCTGTATTATACTTTACCTCCTGTACACTATACACTATACATACTCCTGTACATTATACACCTCCATACAACTATACATATAGGGATCTCCTGTACATTATACCCTATTACACTACATATAGGGATCTCCTGTACATTATACACCTCCATACATATACATATAGGGATCTCCTGTACATTATACACCTCCATACACTATACATATAAGGGATCTCCTGTACATTATACACCTCCATACACTATACATATAGGGGATCTCCTGTACATTATCATCTACACTATACATATACATTATATATGGGGATCTCCTGTACATTATACACCTCTACACTACATTATACACTATACATATAGGGGATCTCCTGTACATTATACACCTCCATACACTATACATATAGGGATCTCCTGTACATTATTATACATATACATATAGGGGATCTCCTGTACATTATACACCTCCATACACTATACATATAGATCTCCTGTACATTATACACCTCCATACACTATACATATAGGGGATCTCCTGTACATTATACACCTCCATACACTATACATATAGATCTCCTGTACATTATACACCTCCATACACTATACATATAGGTGATCTCCTGTACATTATACACCTCCATACACTATACATATAGATCTCCTGTACATTATACACCTCCATACACTATACATATAGGTGATCTCCTGTACATTATACACTCCATCCATACACTATATACATATAGGATCTCCTGTACATTATACACCTCCATACACTATACATATAGATCTCCTGTACATCATACCCCTCCATTACACTATACATATGGGGATCTCCTGTACATATATACACCTCCATACACTATACATATAGGGGATCTCCTGACATTATACACCTCCATACACTATACATATAGGGGATTCTCACATTATACACCTCCATACACTATACAAATATCGGATCTCCTGTACATTATACCCCTCCATACACTCCTGTACATTATACACCTCCATACACTATACATATAGGGGATCTCCTGTACATTATACACCTCCATACACTATACATATAGATCTCCTGTACATCATACCCCTCCATACACTATACATATAGGGGATCTCCTGTACATTATACACCTCCATAACTATACATATAGGGGATCTCCTGTACATTATACTCCTCCATACATTATACATATAGGGGATCTACCATACATTATACCCCTCCATACACTATACATATAGGGAGATCTCCTGTACATTATACACCTCCATACACTATATATATAGGGATCTCCTGTACATTATACACCTCCAACAGTATACATATAGATCTCCTGTACATTAGACACCTCCATACACTATACATTAGGGGATCTCCTGTACATTATACACCTCCATACACTATACATATAGATCTTCCTGTACATTATACACCTCCATACACTATACATATAGGGATCTCCTGTACATTTACACCTCCATACACTATACATATATGGGATCTCCTGTACATTATATATACATATACATATAGGGGTCTCCTGTAACCTTATACACCTCCATTACACTATACATATAAGGGATCTCCTGTACATTATACACCTCCATACACTATACATATAGGGGATCTCCTGTACATTATACCCCTCCATACACTATACATATAGATCTCCTGTACATATACCCCTCCATACACTACACATATAGATCTCCTGTACATTATACCCCTCCATACACTATACATATAGATCTCCTGTACATTATACACCTCCATACACTATACATATAGGGGATCTCCTGTAACATTATACATCTCCATACAATATACATATAGGGGATCTCCTGTACATTATACACCTCCATATACTATATATAGTCTCCTGTACATTATACACCTCCATACACTATACATATAATCCCTGTATCACCTCCTACACTATACTCTCCTGTACATTATACACCTCCATACACTATACATATAGGGATCTCCTGTACATTATACCCTCCATACACTATACATATAGGGGATCTCCTTACATATACCCCTCCATACATATACATATAGGGATCTCCTGTACATTTATACACCTCCATACACTATACATATAGGGGATCTCCTGTACATTATTATACCTCCATACACTATACATATAGGGGATCTCCTGTACATTATACACTCCATACACTATACATATAGGGATCTCCTGTACATTATACACCTCCATACACTATATATAGGGGATCTCCTGTACATTATACACCTCCATACACTATATATAGGGGATCTCCTGTACATTATACCCCTCCACATTAATACACTATACATATAGTCTCCTGTACATTATACACCTCCATACACTATACATATAAGGGATCTCCTGTACATTATACACCTCCATACCATATACTATACATTATAGGGGATCTCCTGTACATTATACACCTCCATACACTATACATATAGGGATCTCCTGTACATTATACACCATATAATCACTTAATTAGGGGATCTCCTGTACATTATTACACCTCCATACACTATACATATAGGGATCTCCTGTACATTATACACCTCCTCCATACATATACTATATACACCTCCATACACTTACATATGATGTACAATACACTCCATACACCATACATATCTCTGTACATTATACTCTCCATTACAATATAAATATAGGGGATCTTCTGTATTATACACCTCCACACATATACATATAGGGGTCTCCTGTACATTATAGCTCCTGACATTATACTCCATACACTATACATATAGATCTCCTGTACATTATACACCTCCATACACTATACATATAGGGATCTCCTGTACATTATCACCTCCATACACTATACATATAGGGATCTCCTGTACATTACCACCTCCATACACTATACATATAGGGATCTCCTGTACTTACACATACACTATATAGGGGACTCACATTATACTCATAACACATATACATATAGGGGATCTCCTGTACATTATACACCTCCATACACTATTACATATAGATCTCCTGTACATTATACACCTCCATACTATACATATAGATCTCCTGTACATTATAC
>ONZH01012773.1:0-59822 GCA_900303285.1 Rhinella marina
TATACAGGCATACAATATATATACAGTACAGTTGTATATATACACACCATATACAGCATTACAATATATATATATACACGCCCCAGTATACAGGCATACAATATATATACACGCCCCATATATAGCATATACAGGCATACAATATATATACACGCCCCATATACAGGCATACAATATATATATATACATAATACACGCCATATACAGGCATACAATATATATATATACACGCCCCATATACAGGCATACAATATATATACACGCCCCATATACAGGCATACAATATATATATACGTCCCATATACAGGCATACAATATATATATATACACGTCCCATATACAGGCATACAATATATATATACACGCCCCATATACAGGCATACAATATATATATATACACGCCCCATATACAGGCATACAATATATATATATATACACGCCCCATATACAGGCATACAATATATATACACACTCCATATACAGGCATAATATATATATATATATATACACGCCCCATATACAGGCATACAATATATATATACACGTCCCATATACAGGCATACAATATACATATATATACACGCCCCATATACAGGCATACAATATATATACACGCCCATATACAGGCATACAATATATATACACCTATATACAGGCATACATATATATATATATATAACAGCCCAATATCAGGCATACAATATATATATACACGCCCATATACAGGCATACAATATATACACGCCCCATATACAGGCATACAATATATTATATATATACAGCCCATATACAGGCATACAATATATACACGCCCCATATACAGGCATACAATATATATACACGTATCAATATACACGCCCCATATACAGCATACAATATATATACACGCCATATACAGGCATACAATATATATTATACACCCCCATATACAGGCATACAATATATATATACCCTATATACATACATATATAATATATATATATACCCCATATACAGGCATACAATATATATACACGCCCCACATATACACGTCCCATATACAGGCATACAATATATATATACACGCCCATATACAGGCATACAATATATATATATATACACGCCCCATATACAGGCCAATATTATATATACATATATACAGGCATACAATATATATATATACAGGCATAATTATATACACGCCCCATATACAGGCATACAATATATATATAATACACCCATATATACAGGCATACAATATATATATATATCCCAATATACAGGCATATACAAATATATATATACACGCCCCATATACAGCATACAATATATATAACACGCCCCATATACAGCATACAATATATATATACACGCCCATATACAGGCATACAATATAATACACGCCCCATATACAGGCATACAATATATAATACTATATACAGACATCACCCATATACAGGCATACAATATATATATACACACCCATATACAGGCATACAATATATATACACGCCCCATATACAGGCATACAATATATATACACGCCCCATATACAGGCATACAGCCCCATATACAGGCATACAATATATATACACGCCCCATATACAGGCATACAATATATATACACGCCCATATACAGGCATACAATATATATACACGCCCCATATACAGGCATACAATATATATACACACGCCCATATACAGGCATACAATATATATACACGCATCCCATATACAGGCATACAATATATATACACGCTACTACAGCATACAATATATATATACACGCCCCATATACAGGCATACAATATATATATACACGCCCCATATACAGGCATACAATATATATATATACACCATATACAGGCATACAATATATATACATACAATATATATATACACGCCCCATATACAGGCATACAATAATATATACACGCCCTATATACAGGCATACAATATATATATATACAGGCATACAACAATATACAGGCATACAATATATATTATACACGCCCATATACAGGCATACAATATATATACAATATATATATACACGCCCCATATACAGGCATACAATATATTATACACGCCCATATACACACGCCCCAATATACAGCATTACAATATATATTATATATACACGTATACAGGCATTACAATATATTAATACAGCCCCATATACAGGCATACAATATTATATATACAGCCCATATACAGGCATACAATATATACAATATACAGGCATACAATATATAATACTCCCATATACAGGCATAACAATATATATATACACGTCCCATATACAGGCATACAATATATATATATACGCCCCCATATACAGGCATACAATATATATACACATATACAGGCATACAATATATATCACTATACACCCATATACACGTCATACATACAATATATATACACGCCCCATATACAGCATACAATATATATATACAGCCCATATACAGGCATACACTAATATATATACACGCCCATATACAGGCATACATATATATACAATATACAGGATACAATATATATACACGTCCCATATACAGGCATACAATATATATATTACGCCCCATATACAGGCATATATACAGGCATACAATATATAATACACGCCCATATACAGGCATACAATATATATATACACGGCCCCATACAGCATACAATATATGGCATATATATATACACGTCCCATATACAGCATACAATATATATATATATACAGCCCATATACAGGCATACAATATATATATACACGCCCCATATACAGGCATACAATATATATATATATACATACAATATATCCCATATACAGGCATTACAATAATATATATACACGCCCCATATACAGGCATACAATATATATATACACGCCCCATATACAGGCATACAATATATATATACACAGCCCCATATACAGGCATACAATATATATACACGCCCCATATACAGGCATACAATATATATATACATGCCCCATATACAGGCATACAATATATATACACGCCCCATATTTGATGATTATAGATCTTTTCTTTTACGTGTCTTCTGCTCCTCAGGATTTCATTTCATAGAGAAACCAAAGAAGACAAGATGGCGTCCAGCGAGGACACAGCAGAGGGGCGGAACGCTTCTGTGCCGTAATAATCCCACGTCACATGGAGAGACCTTGGTGACTGAGGCCGACAACTGTCAGTACTCACCAGCACGGCCAGCAGGATGGGGGAGCGGATTATCCACCAGTACGAGCGGTTGTCGTTCCTCTCCCAACAGCTACGAGACAGGAGACAGGAGTCAGATGATGCCTCGTGCCTCCCCGAGGCCTCTACCACCATCACAGATGAGAAATAATGCTCTTCATAGGGGTCAATAACTTATGCAAAGTTAGTCCTCAGCAGCACTGTCCACCATAGTGTGGTGAGTCAGTGGAAGAGGGGGAGCTGTACTCACTGCGTGTTCTCGTATAGCTGCCGCACGACCACCCACGGGATGACAAAGAGGATCGGAGCCCCTGCAGACGAGAGAAACCGCCACGTTCAGAGACCTGCGGGGGGCGCTAGACGTGTCCCCTGTCTATGCCGCCGTGGTCGGATATCAGAGTGTAAAGCTGCCCGTCCACTCACCTGGCATGGCTAATACATACAGTCTACAGTCCCCGGACACCCGATTATTTATGAAATATCTGAATCCCCCAGAAAGTAATGGTTGGGGGGTCCTATCTTTAAGGCTATGTCCAGAACATGGCCGCCCAAGGGGGTCATGTAGCATATCAGACTGAACAGAATTTTGTCAGAAATCGATTGCCACAATTAGATTAGAATATCTAAAAAAAAAAGTTAACAACACAGAAATTTGCAACAACAAACGGGAACGTTCCCTGTGCTGCACAGCGATCTGACGTGTTCAGTGTGTTGTCCCTGGTGCTGATCATGGAACTTTAAATCGATTTCTGAGAAAGTTCTGGTCTTCTCTGACATGCTACGAGACCCCCTTCCCATTGCAAACATTTGCCCATGGTCCAATATGGCGGCTTTCAAGATGGCTGCCATGTTCCGGACATACCTTAAAAGATAGGACCCTCCACCCATTACCTGCTGGGGTATTCAGATATTTCATTTTCCCTTTCATCTCCGAAATAAAAGGGTGTCCTGCAGCTTTTGACTCTCCCTGTCCAATGCCCTAAAAAAGTATTCATACCTCTTCCACTTTCACATTACAGCCACAAACTGGAATATATAGAAATGTATTGACACAATCACAGAATAAATCACAGATGTCACAGCTGACCTCATGGCACAGAGTGACAGGTCATTGCCTGCACACCCTGAGAGGTTATGATGGTAGCAGTCAGATATGTTTTTAGAACATAACCCTGCTTTACACTTCTCCACACTTTATCCCTGACCTGTCTGATGTGTTCCTTGGTTTTCACGATGCTGTTTGATCACTAATGTTCTCCACCTGGTCCGCAACATTGCGGATCAGATGCGGACGCCATTTATGGAAGTGTGAATAGAGCCTTATACTGAGAAGACATTACACACAGGAGGACTCTATGTACTAATGAGGTGACTTCTGAAGGTGATTGGTCAGACTGGATGATATGTAGGGGATCAGTGTACAGGGGGATGAATACTAATGCTCCTCACACTGTCCAGATATTTAACATTGTGAAAACCTTGTATCATTCTTCCACTTCACACATATTTACTACTTTGTGTTGGTCGATCACGTAAAATCCCAAAATAATAAAATGTAATGACATAAATACCTTTTCGAGGCGCTGTGTATGTGCCCTTGGGGAAAAGGGAGTGAACAGTTGTCAGACCCCTGTCCATCTCCAGACTCTTCTCCTCCAGAATACTCTGTCCTCCTCCAGACACCTCTGGCCCCATTCAGACTCCTTTGTCTCTCCCAGCCTCACTCTCTCCTCCTCCAAACTCATCTGTTCTTCTACAGAATACTCTGTCTCCTTCAGACCCCCCTGTCCACCTCCAGACTGCTCTGTCCACCTCCAGACTGCTCTGTCCACCTCCAGTCTGCTCTGTCCACCTCCAGTCTGCTCTGTCCACCTCCTGACTCCTTTATCTCCTACAGACACCTCTGTTCTCTACAAACTCTTCTGTTCCTTCTCCAGACTCCCCTGTCCCCTCTGTATCTATATACTGAGCCTGTTTCTAATGCTGTATGTATGTACTGGGCTTGGTTCTGGTGCTGTATTTATGTACTGATCTTGGTTCTGGTGCTGTATATATGTACTGAGCATGGATTTGGTGTGGATTTATGTACTGAGCCTGGTTCTGGTGCTGTATGTTTGTAATGTGCTTGGTTTTGGTGCTGTATGTATGTACGGAGTTTGGTTCTGATGCTGTATATATGTACTGAGTTTGGTTCTGGGCTGTATGTATGTACTGAGCTTGAATTTGGTGTGAATGTATGTACTGAGCTTAGTTCTGGTGCTGTATGTATGTACTGAGCCTGGTTCTGGTGTTTTAAGTATGTAGTGAGCTTGGTTCTGGTGCTCTATTTATGTACTGAGTTTGGTTCTGGTGCTGTATGTATGTACTGAGCTTGGTTCTGATGCTGTATGTGTGTACTGAGCTTGGTTCTGATGCTGTATGTATGTACTGAGGTTGGTTCTGATGCTATATGTATGTAATGTGCTAGGTTCTAGTGCTGTATGTATGTACTGAGCTTGGTTTTGGTGCTGTATGTATGTGATGAGCTTGGTTCTAGTGCTATATGTATTTACTGAGCTTGGTTTTGGTGCTGTATGTATGTACTGAGCTTGGTTCTGGTGCTGTATGTATGTACTGAGCCTGGTTCTGGTGTTTTAAGTATGTACTGAGCTTGGTTCTGGTTCTCTATTTATGCACTGAGTTTGGTTCTGGTGCTGTATGTATGTACTGAGCTTGGTTCTGATGCTGTATGTATGTACTGAGCTTGGTTCTGATGCTGTATGTATGTACTGAGTTTGGTTCTGATGCTGTATGTATGTAATGTGCTAGGTTCTGGTGCTGTATGTATGTACTGAGCTTGGTTTTGGTGCTGTATGTATGCAATGAGCTTGGTTCTAGTGCTGTATGTATTTACTGAGCTTGGTTTTGGTGCTGTATGTATGTACTGACCTGGTTCTGGTGCTGTATGTATGTATTGAGCTTGGTTCTGGTGCTGTATGTATGTAATGAGCTTGGTTCTGGTGCTGTATTTATGTCCTGAGCTTGGTTCTGGTGCTGTATGTATGTACTGACCTGGTTTTGGTGCTGTATGTATGTACTGATTTTGGTTCTGATGCTGTATATATGTACTGAGTTTGGTTCTGGTGCTGTATGTATGTACTGAGCTTGAATTTGGTGTGAATGTATGTACTGAGCTTAGTTCTGGTGCTGTATGTATGTACTGTGCCTGGTTTTAGTGCTGTATATATGTACTGAGCTTGGTTCTGGTGCTGTATGTATGTACTGAGCCTGGTTTTGGTGTTTTAAGTATGTACTGAGCTTGGTTCTGGTGCTCTATTTATGTACTGAGTTTGGTTCTGGTGCTGAATGTATGTACTGAGCCTGGTTCTGATGCTGTATGTATGTACTGAGCTTGGTTCTGATGCTGTATGTATGTACCAAGGTTGGTTCTGATGCTGTATGTATGTATGTATGTATGTAATGTGCTAGGTTCTAGTGCTGTATGTATGTACTGAGTTTGGTTCTAGTGCTGTATGTATTTACTGAGCTTGGTTTTGGTGCTGTATGTATGTACTGAACTTGGTTTTGGTGCTGTATGTATATACTGAGCTTGGTTCTGGTGCTGTATGTATGTACTGAGCTTGGTCCTGAGCCTGTTTCTGGTGTTTTAAGTATGTACTGAGCTTGGTTCTGGTTCTCTATTTATGCACTATTTTTAGTGCTGTATGTATGTACTGAGCTTGGTTCTAGTGCTGTATGTATGTAATGAGCTTGGTTTTGGTGCTGTATGTATGTACTGAGCTTGGTCCTGATGCTGTATGTATGTACTGAGCTTGGTTCTGATGCTGTATGTATGTACTGAGTTTGGTTCTGATGCTGTATGTATGTAATGAGCTTGGTTCTAGTGCTGTATGTATTTACTGAGCTTGGTTTTGGTGCTGTATGTATGTACTGACCTGGTTCTGGTGTGGTATGTATGTATTGAGCTTGGTTCTGGTGCTGTATGTATGTAATGAGCTTGGTTCTGGTGCTGTATTTATGTCCTGCTCTTGGTTCTGGTGTTGTATGTATGTACTGACCTGGTTCTGGTGCTGTATGTATGTACTGAGCTTGGTTCTGGTGCTGTATGTATGTAATGAGCTTGGTCATAGTGCTGTATGTATTTACTGAGCTTGGTTTTGGTGCTGTATGTTTATACTGAGCTTGGTTCTGGTGCTGTATGTATGTACGGAGCTTGGTTTTGGTGCTTTATGTGTATACTGAGCTTGGTTCTGGTGCTGTATGTATGTGCTGAGCTTGGTTCTGTATGTAAGTACTGAGTCTGTTTCTGGTGCTGTATGTATGTACTGAGCTTGGTTCTGGTGCTGTATGTACTGAGCTTAGGTCTGGTGCTGTATGTATGTACTGAGCCTGGTTCTGGTGCTGTATGTATGTACTGAGCCTTGTTCTGGTGCTGTATGTACTGAGCTTAGGTCTGGTGCCGTATGTATGTACTGAGCCTGGTTCTGTATTTATGTACTGAGCCTGGTTCTGGTGCTGTATTTATGTACTGAGCTTGGTTCTTTATGTATGTACTGAGCTTGGTTCTTTATGTATGTACTGAGCCTGGTTCTGTATGTATGTACTGAGCTTGGTTCTTTATGTATGTACTGAGCTTTGTTCTGGTGCTGTATTTATGTACTGAGCCTGATTCCTGTGCTGTATGTATGTACTGAGTTTGGTTCTGGTGCTGTATGTATGTACTGAGCTTGGTTCTGGTGCTGTATGTATGTGCTGAGCTTGGTTCTGGTCCTGTATATATGTGCTGAGCTTGGTTCTGTATGTATCTACTGAGTCTGTTTCTGGAGCTGTATGTATGTACTGAGCTTGGTTCTGGTGCTGTATGTATGTGCAGAGCTTGGTTCTGGTGCTGTATGTATGTGCTGAGCTTGGTGCTGGTCCTGTATATATGTGCTGAGCTTGGTTCTGTATGTATGTACTGAGTCTGTTTCTGGTGCTGTATGTATGTACTGAGCTTGGTTCTGGTGCTGTTTTTATTTATTCCGGTTAGTTCTGGTTCAGTGGTGACCTCTTGGGGTCACGTACCTTACCTAAACTCAACCGTCCATTCTAAGTGAGTTCCGGAGTGCAGTGAATGCAGTATTGAAGTGAATGAACCAAAACTGAGTGGTAAGTAATCTCCACCTTTCCAGTGTTAAAATGCTGGCTGACCTGACCCCGTTCTTCTCTCTTCTCTGCTATTTCTCTCACTGATACTTTTGGGAATATTCCGGTTGACCTTCTGCCTTTCTCCAGGTTTGGAGGGCGCAGGGCCATGTAGCTATGGTCCCTCATTCTATTTGGGATCACGTAGATCGCTCTCATTCCCCCTTACTGACGTGTCTCCAGAACTCGGGGCTCCCTACCCCTTTCTCTGGAGGGCGGGATTACCTGAGCTCCTTTAGTCGCTGGGACACGCAGACGTCGCGATTCCGAGTAGATTTTTACTACCGTAAACTCTCTCATGGTGACCGTCATATGGAGAGTAGAGATGAGCGAGCATGCTCGTCCGAGCTTGGTGCTCGTTCATGTATTACGGTACTCGTAAGTGCTCGCTGCTCGGACGAGTATCTCGAGGAAATGGCATCTCCCGCATTTTTAATTTTTGGCGCCTATAAACACAGCCAATCACAAGCCAGGAGACTCTACGGTACACCCAGCATCACGTGGGGCCCTTACATGTCGATAGCAGGGGTTGGCTGGCCTGATCAGGTGACTCTGGAATATACTAGTGACTGGCCGCGGTGCTCGGCTCAGATGCCGTCTGGATGTCGTTAGGGATAGAGCTGCTGCCTTTCAGGGACAGTGTTAGGGCCTGCATTTAGTTCTCTGTTAGGCAGGAATCACCCACAAAGAACCCAACAGCCCTTCTAAGGGCAACAAGACATTTTTTTTTTGTCTCTTGGCTGGGCTGGCTGGCATTAGTAGTGCAGCTATCGCCATATATAACCTTTTTTTTTATTGTTTTATCTCAGTGATACAAATCCATTTCATACAGCAGTGTGGAACCTTTCTGTGTGTCACAGTTCAGTACACTCACTACAATCCGTATTTTCTGTCCAGGTGACACATACTGTACATCACGTAATCAAATACGGTCTTTTGCTCTCACTGATACAGCTACATTAGAAAAATCTCTGTGCGACATTTGTCTGGGTTGCAGTCAAAATAGCCACCATCAGCAGGGTGTGAGTTAGGTCTCTGATAGTTTCTGCACGTCACGTTAAAAAAAAAAATATATATATATATATAAAAAAAATATATAAAAAAATAGTTTTTTTGTTGTTTTAGCTCAGTGATACAAATCCATTTCACACAGTTGCGTGGAACCATTCTGTGTGTCACAGTTCAGCACACTCACTCCAATCCGTATTTTCTGTCCAGGTGACACATTCTGTACAGTCAGTAAAAAAGGTCTTTTGCTCTCACTGATACAGCTACATTAGAAAAATCTCTGTGCGACATTTGTCTGGGTTGCACTTAAGCAGACCAAGCATGCCTAATCTAATAGTTTCAGTGTAATGGGTCCATACTGCACGGTACGTAATAACATACGTCATTTTGATCTAACTTATCCACCTATATATTTTCTTGTTCAGACTGAACAAGTTTGTGGGTTTCAGTACAGCAGGCCCGTTTATTTTTTATTTTTTATATAATACACTTATATACAGAAAATGTTGAACCCCAGGGCTAAGGGTCGAGGACGAGGGCGTGGGCATTCAGTTACTGCAGGGGGCAGAGGCCGTGGTCCTGGGCAGGGTGAGATAGTACCTGCTGATGAGGGAGCAGGGGAACGCCGCAGAGCTACACTCCCTAGCTTCATGTCTCAACTTACAGGGACACGTGGTAGAGGACTGTTGAAACCACAACAGTGCGAACAGCTGATCTCGTGGATTGCGGACAATGCTTCAAGTAATTTGTCCACCAGTCAGTCTTCCACGCAGTCCACCCACGTTACCCAAGGGAGCACTCCTCTGGCTCCTCCACCTCAACCTCCTTCCCCCCAGTCTGCCCCCTCCCAGGAAAATTTGGAATGCGATCCGGCATACTCTCAGGAACTGTTTTCTGGACCCTTCCCAGAGTCACAAACAACTTCTCAGGTTGCTGCTGACCTCGTTCCCGATGCCCAAGTTTTCCAACTGTCGCAGTCTGTGGGTGATGATGACAATGTTGACTTAGTGGAAGAAGTTTGTAAAGAGGTGTCAGACGATGAGGAGACACGGTTGTCAGACAGTGGTGAAGTTGTTGTCAGGGCAGGAAGTCCGAGGGGGGAGCAGACTGAGAAATCGGAGGATGACGAGGTGACTGACCCAAGCTGGGTTGATATGCCGAGTGAAGACATTGCTTCTGAGGCGGAGGCGAGTGCTGCACCAGAACAGGTTGTAAGAGGCAGTGGTGTGGCCAGAGGGAGAAGCAGGGCCAGAGCTGGTGCATCAGCAGCAACTGTTTCACGTAGTGAAGCTCCCGTGGCGAGGCCTAGATGTTCTCAAGTCTGGAGGTTCTTTAAAGAAAGTGAGGATGACCGACGGACTGTGGTGTGCAACCTGTGCCACACCAGGATCCGCAGGGGTGCCACCACTACTAGCCTAACCACCACCAGCATGCGCAGGCATATGAGTGCTAAACACCCCACTCAATGGAACCAAGGCCGTTCACCACCTCCTGCGGGTCACACCACTGCTCCTTCCCCTATGTCACTCGCTGCCTCTGCTAGTCAACCCCCTGCCCAGGACCCCGGCACGAGCGCCTCCCGCCGGAAAACAACCCCTTCGCCTCCACGATCCTCCACAACCTCCACCAATGTGTCCCTGTGCAGCGTTCAGCTGTCTTTACAGCAGACGCTGGAGCGCAAGAGGAAATACAGTTCCACCCACCCACATGCCACATCTCAAGTCCACATCTCCAAATTGCTGAGCCTGGAGATGCTGCCCTATAGGCTGGTAGAGACCGAGGCCTTTCGCAATCTTATGGCGGTGGCTGCCCCTCGGTACTTGGTCCCCAGCCGCCACTATTTTTCCTGATGTGCCGTCCCAGCCCTACACCAGCACGTGTCACAGAACATCCATGCCATGCCTGGCCCACGTGTTCAATCTCATAGTTCAGCGGTTCCTCAAGACATACCCCAATCTGTCTGATTTGCTCACCAAGGTGCGCCGCATCTGTGCGCATTTCCGCAAGTCGACCACAGATGCTGCCACTCTCAGGGCAGCGCAGTGCCGCCTACAACTGCCCGCTCACCGACTGCTGTCGACGTGCCCACGAGATGGAATTCGACATTAAACGTTATCCAGAGTTTACCAGCAGCGCAGAGCGATTGTAGACTGCCAGATGTCAACTTCCACCAGAACTGGTAGTCAGGTCAGTCAGATTCCTCAAGTCTACAATGAGGAGTGGACGTGGATGTCTGATATCTGCCAGGTGTTGAGCAACTTTGAGGAGTCAACACAGATGGTCAGCGGCGATGCCGCCATTATCAGCCTCGCCATCCCGCTGCTTTGTCTGCTGAAAAACTCACTGCTCAGCATGAAGTCGGATGCTTTGTGCTTGTCACAAGAGACGGTGGAGGAAGATACGTCGCTTGATATTGGAGGAGGAGGAGGAGGAAGAGGAGGAGACTGTTGGCGAGACAGTAGAGGGTACCAGTGCTCAGTCCTTCTTAACTCTTGAGCGTGTATGGGCTGAAGAGGAGGAGGAGGAGGAGGAGGAGGAGGAAATGGAGAGTCAGGCCAGTGAGGAGAGGGAATTCTTGCGTGTTGGGACTCTGGCGCACATGGCAGACTTCATGTTAGGCTGCCTATCCCGTGACCCTCGCGTTAGAAGAATTTTTTCAAACACCGATTACTGGGTGTTCACTCTCCTGGACCCACGGTACAAGCAGAACCTTTCCACTCTCATCCCTGCAGAGGAAAGGAGTATGAGAGTGAATAGATATCAACAGGCCCTGGTGCACAAGCTGAAACAATCCTTCCCATCTGACGCCGCTAGCGGCAGAGGGCATGGTTCTGTGGGCCAAGTAGCGGGGGAGAGGAGGCGAGCAGGCAGCTTGTCCAGCACTGGCAGGGGAACGCTCTCCAAGGCCTTTGCCAGTTTTATGTCACCCCAGCAAGACACTGTCACCTGTCCCCAGTCTAGGCAGAGTAGGGGGGAGCTGTACAGAAAGATGGTGAGGGAGTACCTAGCTGACCATACCAACGTCCGGACCGATCACTCTGCTCCATACAACTACTGGGTTTCAAAAGCTGGACACGTGGCCTGAACTGGCGCTGTACACCTTGGAGGTGCTGGCCTGCCCTGCCGCTAGCGTTCTGTCAGAGCGGGTATTCAGTGCAGCTGGTGGCGTCATCACCGATAAGCGTACACGCCTGTCAACTGACAGTGCTGACAGGCTGACGCTTATTAAAATGAACAAAGCCTGGATTTCACCGGAATTCAAATCTCCTCCGGGGGAAAGCAGCTAAAGATTTACATTACTTATGTATCAGATTCCTCTTCTCTACTCCTCCTACTCCTCCATGTCGTCTTTGCCTAATGCTGCCCCTGCTGTTTCCTGTCCATTTCCGTGGTGTTTCCATCATTTTCTGAGGTTTCCAGGTTTTCACTCAGCCTTCCCTAGGAAGAGCCTTGGTCCCCTGCAAAAATGCTCGAGTCTCCCATTGACTTCAATGGGGTTCGTTACTCGAAACGAGCACCCGAGCATCGGGAAAAGTTCGACTCGAATAACGAGCACCCGAGCATTTTAGTGCTCGCTCATCTCTAACGGAGAGTGAATAGACTGCGATTAAGCAGACACAGGTCCTCAGCATAAAGGGGAGCAGCTTCCCCGACCTTCATTTCTATTAGTAGCGGGGCAGTTACGATACCTTTGATCTTGGTTTTTGGAAGGTCCCTTACCAAACAGTGAACGTCATCCCATTATCTATTGGATCTTCCCTATGGGAGGTCCTTGAGTGTCCTTCACTGTATTCGAGGCCATACAGGCCTGGGCTCTCCCGTTATGGGGTAACAGAGGCCCCGGCACGGCTCCTTTTTTCTGGTTTGGGTTCAGAATAATATCGTCTCTTGACTACGCCACGCTTTAGCCGCTCACTTTCTGCCTTCTCTTGCCCCATGATACTTCAGAAGCTGAGGGGACTCATCTCAGCTACGGATTCCTATGTGATCCCTTACTGGTGGTGATCCTGGACCTCACGGCTGATGGATGGTCAGTCCCTGTCCAGGTACCTCCGGCAGGTTTAATATCTCACCCCGGATTCCATCTTCCAATGGTCCCAGGAGGCCGACACCTCTGGTGGGCTTGGTGTTCTGGAGAGGAGGGACAACAATCTCCTGGGTCTTCTGGATGAGGACCACTGGGACGACCATAGTCGGATGCTTCTACATATAACCCTGTTCCTAGCCTGGACAGCGCTGAGATGGACGGCGAGACGTCAGCCCCTCCGTGGAATAACCCAGTGTATGGTGGACAAGGACAGGAGAAGACGGGAGACCGTCCACAATGTGTGGGTTCTGTGGCACCATACTCCACGTGGCTTCCAGCACTCATCAGATTCCCTCCCGTCCTCCCTTTCTGTAGAGATCCATATGGGGTCTGGTCAGTGATTTATTCCGGTATGTCCCGGCACTTTATCTTGTGGCTATGCTCGTACTCCTTGGCAGCTCTACTTATCTGTAACTCCTGCACACATTTCCCGACTGATCCTAGTACAAAAACAGCTGGACGACCCCTTTACCTCCCCCTATAAACAATCGGCGCTTCCATTCAGTGAGGGCAAGCAGAGACACTACAAACAGTGAGAATGTGAGTGCAGAGAGCGGCTCACCCCAGCCCAGCACCATGTAGCGCGGGAGCGCGGCCTCCTCCGAGAAGGATAGCACGAGCAGCAGGTTGTGCAGGTACAGCCCCTCCACCAGCAGCCAGTAGTAATTAGCGGCCACACAGTACTGAGTGATAGTCTGCGCCACGCGGCAACCGACCAGGGTCTGGGGAGGAGACAGAGGGTTAAATCACACACAATGTACCGCAACCAGTGTCCCATTTGTACTGGCAGATCCCCCCCACATACATGTCATCACTGGTAGCCTAGCCCCCACATACATGTCATCACTGGTAGCCTAGCCCCCTCATACATGTCATCACTGGTAGCCTAGCCTCCACATACATGTCATCACTGGTAGCCTAGCCCCCTCATACATGTCATCACTGGTAGCCTAGCCTCCACATACACGTCATCACTGGTAGCCTAGCCCCCTCATACATGTCTCACTGCTAGCCTGTACCTTAGCCTCCACATACATGTCATCACTGGTAGCCTAGCCCCTCACATTATCATGTCCCTGTCATCATGGTGTAGCCCTAGCCTCCTCATACATCAAGTCATCACTGGTAGCCTAGCCCCCACATACATGTCATCACTGGTAGCCTAGCCCCCACATACATGTCATCACTGGTAGCCTAGCCCCTCATACATGTCATCACTGGTAGCCTAGCCCCCACATACATGTCATCACTGGTAGCCTAGCCTCCACATACATGTCATCACTGTAGCCTAGCCCCACATACATGTATCACTGGTAGCCTAGCCTCCACATACATGTCATCACTGGTAGCCTAGCCTCCACATACATGTCATCACTGGTAGCCTAGCCCCCAGACAAGTCATCAACTGGTAGCCTAGCCCCCAGATACATGTCATCACTGGTAGCCTAGCCCCCAGATACATGTCATCACTGGTAGCCCTAGCCCCCTCATACATGTAATCACTGGTAGCCTAGCCTCCACATACATGTCATCACTGGTAGCCTAGCCCCCACATACATGTCATCAATGGTAGCCTAGCCTCCTCATACATGTCATCATGGACCTAGCCCCATCATGTCATCACTGGTAGCCTAGCCCCCACATACATGTCATCACTGGTAGCCTAGCCCCCACATACATGTCATCACTGGTAGCCTAGCCCCCACATACATGTCATCAACTGGTAGCTAGCCCCCCCCTCATACATGTCATCACTGGTAGCCTAGCCCCCACATACATGTCATCACTGGTAGCTAGCCTCCACATACATGTCATCACTGGTAGCCTAGCCCCATACATGTTCATCACTGGTAGCCTAGCCCCCAGATACAAGTCATCACTGGTAGCCTAGCCCCCAGATACATGTCATCACTGGTAGCCTAGCCCCACACATACATGTCATCACTGATAGCCTAGCCCTCCACATACATGTCATCAACCGGTAGCCTAGCCCCCTCATACATGTCATCACTGGTAGCCTAGCCCCCACATACATGTCATCAACTAGTAGCCTAGCCCCTCATATATGTCATCACTCGTAGCCTAGCCCCCACATCAGTCCATCACTGGTAGCCTAGCCCCCACATACATGTCATCACTGGTAAGCCTAGCCCCCACATACATGTCATCACTGGTAGCCTAGCCCCCTCATACATGTCATCACTGGTAGCCTAGCCCCCATACATGTCATCACTGGTAGCCTAGCCCCCTCATACATGTCATCACTGGTAGCCCTAGGTCCTCCACATACATGTCATCACTGGTAGCCTAGCCCCCATACATGTCATCACTGGTAGCCTAGCCCCCTCAATACATGTCATCACTGGTAGCCTAGCCCTCCACATACATGTCATCATGTATCACTGTGGTAGCCTAGCCCCCACATACATGTCATCACTGGTAGCCTAGCCCCCATACATGTCATCACTGGTAGCCTAGCCCCCATAACATATCACTGGTAGCCTAGCACTGTAGCCTAGCCCCCTACATACATGTCATCACTGGTAGCCTAGCCCCACATACATGTTCATCACTGGTAGCCCTAGCCCTGTACAGCATGTAGCCCCCACATACATGTCATCACTGGTAGGCGCCCCCATACATTCATCACTGGTAGCCTAGCCCCACATACATGTCATACATGGTCACTGGTAGCCTAGCCCCCACATACATGTCATCACTGGTAGCCTAGCCCCACATACATGTCATCACTGGTAGCCTAGCCCCCTCAACATACATGTCATCACTGTAGCCTAGCCCCCACATACATGTCATCACTGGTAGCCTAGCCCCCCATACATGTCATCACAGCCTGGTCATCACTAGTAGCCTAGCCCCACTACATGTCATCACTGGTAGCCTAGCCCCCATACATGTCATCACTGGTAGCCTAGCCCCAATACATGTCATCATGGTAGCCAGCCCCCACATACATGTCATCACTGGTAGCTAGCCCCACATACATGTCATCACTGGTAGCCTAGCCCCCACATACATCCCACATACATGGTAGCCTAGCCCCACATACATGTCATCACTGGTAGCCTAGCCCCTCACATACATGGTCATCACTGGTAGCCTAGCCCCACATACATGTCATCACTGGTAGCCTAGCCCCCACATACATGTCATCACTGGTAGCCTAGCCCCCCATACATGTCATCACTGGTAGCCTAGCCCCCACATACATGTCATCACACTGGTAGCCTAGCCCCCAATACATGTCATTCTGGTAGCCCTACCCCAATACATGTCATCACTGTAGCCTAGCCCCCACATACATGTCATCACTGGTAGCCTAGCCCCACATACATGTCAATCACTGGTAGCCTAGCCTCCAATACATGTCATCACTGGTAGCCTAGCCCCCACATACATGTATCACTGGTAGCCTAGCCCCACATACATGTCATCCTGGTAGCCTACCCACATACATGTCATCACTGGTAGCCTAGCCCCAATACATGTCATCACTGTAGCCTAGCCCCCACATACAATGTCATCACTGGTAGCCTAGCCATACATGTCATCATGGTAGCTAGCCCCCACATACATGTCATCAACTGGTAGCCTAGCCCCCACATACATGTCATCACTGGTAGCCTAGCCCCCACATACATGTCATCACTGGTAGCCTAGCCCCTACATGTCATGTCATCACTGTGTAGCCTAGCCCCCATACATGTCATCACTGGTAGCCTAGCCCCCACATACATGTCATCACTGGTAGCCACCCCAATACATGGTCAGCCCTAGCCCACATACATGTCAATCACTGGTAGCCTAGCCCCACATACATGTCATCACTGGTAGCCTAGCCTCCACATACATGTCATCACTGGTAGCTTTAGCCCCTATCATACATGTCATCACTGATAGCCAGCCCCACATAACATATATTTTACTGAGTAGAATAGCCCCACATACATGTTAGTGCATTATTCTGGCTGTCAAAGTTCAACGAACACTTGACAGATAAAAACTAACAGAAAGGATGAACACAGTTTCCATCTAAAGAATATGGCATATTACTAATACTAATTGTATGCAAATATGTCTATAAAAATATATGCATTGTATTTATTAGTTCATTTTTCATTGAGATCACTGCTGGATGTTTCCACGGAAACACAAAACCATGGATACACTCTATATTGGACATGACTAAGTCCTTCGATTCTGGATGGCAGCACACAGTGATTGCAGGCACATGGGAATACATGCCCTTAGAAAAAGCATGAAGGGAAGCTGATTAGACCACTTTCTGCCTATTTGGCTGCTTAAATTCATGAGATGTGTAAATGTAAGACATTTATTTGTTTCCTAAATGCTCTCATTATAGTTGTATGCTGTTTTTGTTTTTCATTTTCATGTTTTCTTTTCCTCTCTCCAATAGCACATAGTTGATATGCCTCTATTGAGCAAAAAAAAGGGAGTAAATAATTTCTGTAATAAGAATTATCATTTATTTTACTTATTTCTCTTTATTTATTATAAAAGCAGAAGACCCCTTCACACAAGGGGCAATTGATTGATTGTTTTAGACAGAGCATAGAGAAAGCAATTATCCTCCTAACAGGAGGAAAGCACCCCATAATTTGTTACCCATTTTCTCCTGAATACGGCAACACCCCATATGTGGTGGTAAACTGCTGTGGGGGCACATGGCAGGACTCAGAACAGAAGGAGTGCCATATGGATTTTCCAGCACAGATTTTGATGGATTGGTTTACGGGTGCCACTGATTTTTTTTTTTTTTTTAGTTATTGTCTTATGTGGGGGCTCATTTTTTGTGGGATGAGGTGAAGTTTTCATTGGTACCATTTTGGGGTATATAAGACTTTTTGATCGTATTACACTTTTTGTGAGTCAAGGTGTAAAAAATAGCTGTTTTGGCATACATTTTTTAAATTTTTTTTACACCATTCACCCGAAGGGGACAAATCATGTGATATTTTTATAGAGCAGGTTGTTACGGACGCAGCGATACCCAATATGTCTACCATTTTTATTTTTGTTAAGTTTTACACATTAGATGCATTTGTGAACAGAATAAAATCTTTTTTTTTGTCTTGCAATTTTCTGAGTGCCATATTTTTTTTATTTTTTGGGCGATTGTCTTAGGTAGGGTATCATTTTTGCGGGACAAGATGACAGCTTTATTGGTACCATTTTAGGTTAAATACGCCTTTTTGATCGCCTGCTATTACACTTTTTGTGAGGGAACGAGACCAAAAAAGGGCTGTTTTGGCACTGTTTTTTTTTTTTTTTTTTACTGTGTTCACCTGGCGGGGTGGATCATGTGATATTTTTATAGAGCCGGTCGATAATACACTTACAGCTCACTGCCTGTGAGATCCAGGGGTCTGGATCTCACAGGCTTCTGTAGAAGGCAGCCCGATTCTGTAGTTTACAGAAATGCCCCATTTGTGATCGTAAACTGCTGTACGGGCACATGGTAGGGCGTAGAAGTAAAGGATCGCATATGGTTTTTGGAGGGCAGATTTCACTGGAAAAATTTTAAGTTGTCATGTCACATTTGATGCACCCCTAGAGTAGGAAACTCCTTAAAGTGACCCCATTTTGGGATCTACAGGATAAGGTGGCAGTTTTTTTAGTACTATTTTAGGGTACATACGATTTTTGGTAGCTCTATATTACACTTTTTGTGAGGCAAGGTACGATTCACTATAAATCACGTATATCCAGGCCACTCTGCGTTAGGGTACAGCCACAGTGAGTGTAGCTGACTTTCATTTAATAATGAAGAGAGCACTGTATAGTCGGCCTTCGTTGTTAATGGGCACATACACAGTTTAGTTAATGAAGCCACTGCCAGCAGATAACAGATCTTTCAGGTGCAAACAGAAAGGAAACATGCGCCAGGAGCAGCTCCAGTGTCCAGAGCAGGAGAGGTAAGTTGATTTTTTTTTTGTCTGCTCTGAGGTGGGGTCAGGTCTGAATGGGGGTCTTATTTGTATTGTGCATCTGATCTAAGATCTGAATAGTGGTCTTATTCACATTGGGGGGCTGATCTGAGGTCTTATGGGGGTCTGATCTGAAATATGAATAGGGGTCTTATTCACATTGGGGTCTGATCTGAGGTCTTATGGGGGTCTGAGCTGAGGTCTGATTGGGGGTCTGAGCTGAGGTCTGATTGGGGGTCTGAGCTGAGGTATGATTGTGGGTCTGATCTGAGATCTTATTAACACTGGGCATCTGATTAACACTGGGGGTTTGATTGGGGTTCTAAGTCTGATTAACATTGGAGTATGGGGATCTGAGGTATAAAACCTAGGTGCGTCTTATGGGCAGTTGTGACTAAAAAAGTAAGTTATTTTAATGTCACGACACTGGCAAAGGAGAAACAATAGGTTTCCCACAGTTTCTATTATTATTATTATTATTATTATTATTATTATTATTATTAATATTTCCATGTTCTTGCATTTTATCAATGTAAACATTACAAAGGTTGTCATCACATAAGCATTCCTAGTATATAAACTTTAAAGGGAATCTGTTTAATCAGGTGAACTACTACTATCTGTCTATGTAATCAGTTTGATAGGGAGGTCGCTGGTGTCAGATTCCCTTTAATTACTGCTACTCCTACAATATGTGCTTCCTTTATATAAAAATCCCAGTGGCATCAATGTATCACCCAGTCTGATGCAGGGGTACTATGATCTATATATGTATAGTGTCATGTGTTACACTCTCTTAATCTGGTCCCTGGTGGGCTTGGTATGGTAAACATGTAAGTGTAATAATTCATAAATCTTTTTGTAGAATGCAGCACAAGAAAACCATTTTCTTTTCCTGGACCTGTCGTCATTCTTGCAGTTAACTTGTTTCTGAAATAACTAGGCGCACACATATCCATAGCAACAGACTGTGAAAGAAAAGCCTGCCGCTGACTGTAGTCTGCCCAACCAAGTAAATCCAAAGAGAAATAGCAATGGGTTACAAGGAAAAGTCCAACCAAGCTTCTCCAAATTAGACAATTAGGTATACGTACAGTACAGCATCTACTCGACTACTTGATATGAAATGCACTTGGACCACATCAATGCAATTATCCATAGGTTGTCTTTTATAATAACCAATGATGCCCACTACTGTACAATAATACATACATATTACATCATGAGAGAGTCAAAAAGACAAAGCTAACAAACTGTGAAACTACTGGTGGATATTCCAGACACATACAGTATATTTTGGACATGATAAGTTTTAATATAGTCCACTGCAACAGCTGCTTCTGGAATGGAGGAAAAAAAAGAAATAAATGACAATGATATGGATTATAGAGGGTATTTTGGAGGAATGTGTTCCTGTAGAATGTACAAAAAAAGGTATGGCAGCACATCTCACATAAAAACAGTAAAGTTGGGAAATAGAGATTGTTCTAAATTCAAGTGGTATTATACCTACTATAAATGAAAAAATAGAAGCTCTTTGCACATATTTTTGACCAAGTGAATGTCGGGCCCATCTACCAGGCGTAAAGGTGGCTTCTTGAGATGGGTCCCTAACACTAACAGAACTGCCTCTTCTGGGCCTAACCTAAGCCTACTATGTTCAGGGCGATGTTCAGGGCAATCTGAAAGAGGCTGCTACCCTCAATATCTCCTGTAGAATGTGACCTACTACTTAAAGGTATTATGTCATGACTAATGTAAAAAATTAAAGTCAGATATCATATAATACACCATAATCTCTTTATAACAAAGTTAGTTTTTTCCACTGAGCACCAGTCTGTCTTATTGCCCCACGGGACTGGATTTTGATGTTGTCATTGTGTGGTGCCAACTGTTTTACTTTACTGGATACTGAAAGTTAGAACTAGTCCTGTACCCCACATGGACCGGAACCCCCCCTAATATTCACTGTTCCAGTTTCTCTGCTAGATTGCTTTCAGGCTGGCAGCTCAGGGGTGTATCCCTTCTTAAGAGGTGTGTCCATTCTGCTGTAACAGTGTTCTTTATGGGGGGTGGACCTTTCTGCTGCAGCTCCCTCTCTGTAACCAACACAGCTTCTAACAGTTAGAGATGAGCGAGCAATGCTCGTCACGAGCACTGTAGCGCTCGGCTCCTCTGCGCAATGCCCACAGGCATTGCGGATCCGTCCTCAGCTGCATGTAAGTGAATGGGGACGGATCGGTTTGGTATGACACTCATACCAAACGGATCCGTCCTCCTCACCCGACTGAAAGTCAGTGGGGACGGATCAGTTTGGTATGAGTGTCATACCAAACGGATCCGTCCCCATTGACTTTCAGTCAGGTGAGGACGGATCCGCAATTCCTGCGGGCATTCTTTCGCAGTGGAGACGAGCGCTACAGTGCCTGTACCGAGCACGTTCGCTCATCTCTACTAACAGTAGATATGCCTGGTGGAAGTGAAGGATGGAAACAAGCATGTGTGGCCACCAAGGTGAACAGGCACATTACTATAGTATACCGATTTAACACCAGGGGCACCATTATAATAAAGTAAAGAGAATTTTTCCCAACTGGAACATTTTTGTAACAGAAAGTAAATTACAACACTTACTATTTTTTCATGCTGAAATACATTTAAAACAGTTACTGGTATCACAATCACTTTAAGTGTGGGATTTCATAATTAGCAGTGTTTAATGCTGCAAATCAATAGACAAGTACAGTACAAATTACAAAACAGTATGTGGAATCTAATATATAAAGCTGACTGTATGTATGTATGTCCACTAAAGGAATCCACAACATCGCAGCTACAATCACGAAATTTGGAACACAGGTACATCAGGTGTCCGGGAAGGTTTTAGAATGGGTCGCAGCTCTCCAGGACGTATCGTTCCTGAGATATTTCTAAAAAAATGCATTAGCCAATAGAAGCCTGGTCACATGACCCTTATCAGCCAATAGAAGCTCGCAGGCCGTTAGTCTCCACACACACAGACTAATTCACACCAGGTTTTCATAACAACCAAGCCATTTTCCTTCAGTGCTGTAGTTCTGTTTTAAAGGGGCAGAGCGCTGTGGATGACACTGTTAAAGGGGTATTCTGGTTACCATAAATATACCTTATGTTTTAGACTGATTCATCATCAATCATTACCTAATATAATGTAAATTTCACATATGTACCGTTCAGTAGTACCAAAAGATGTTTTCTTCCACTGCTACCCTCTGTGTTTCCTCATAAATTACCATGGCATCGACCTGTAATTCAGGCCACCCTCAAAAGAAGGACTTAAAATCTCTGCCCCAGGTCCTGCTAAGCCACGCCCCTGGCTCAGTCAGGCCACGCCCCGACTCAGTCAAGTCATGGCCACTCTCACTCTGCAGCCGACAGGGATTGCAAAAATGAAGGTAAAAATCAACTTCTGTCAGCTGCAGGGGTGGGAGGTAAGATTACTTTCTCCCTGCAGCTCGTGCTTAGACTGCACAGTGCTGCTATCTGAGAGTGAGCTGTTCAAAAGGACATCTCTGTGTCCATCCAGGCCCTGTGCCGGATGGAGGACAGGGAGTCTGAAAGCCGGACTGTCCGGCCTAAAAACTGACCTCTGGCCACCCTAGGGGCAGGCTGCTCTGGAGGTCATAGTTAAAGGGGAGTAACCAGAAGAATAGGGGGCACACTAACAATAAAAACAGAGTGCACAAGTGGTTCAGAAACAATTATCACAGAACCAAGCAAAGAAAACCACAATGAAGTGCACATCCAACAATGGTAAAAGCAATAGAATAATTTTACTGGACAGCACAATTATACATACATCTAAATACAATTTTTAGATGTATGCATAATTGTGTTCTCCAATAAAATTATTCTATTGCTTTTACCATTGTTGGATGTGCACTTCATTGTGGTTTTCCTTGCTTGGTTCTGTGACAGTTAAAGGGGAGGGCGCTGTGGATGTTACCGTTAAGGGGGCAGGCTGCTGTGGATGTCACTGTTAAAGGGGCGGGCATTGTGGAGGTCACTGTTAATGGAGGAGGGGACTGTGGAGGTCACTGTCAAGGGGGTGAGCTGCTGTGGAACTCACTGTTAAAGTGCAGGCTGCTGGGAAGGTCAAAGTTAAGGGGTGGGCTGTTGTGGAGGTCCCATTTTAAGGAGACGGGACACTGTGGGGGGGTCAGTGTTAAGGGGGGCTGTGAAGGCCACTGTTAAGAAGGCGGGGTGCAGTAGAGGTCACTCTCAATATCTTTTAATGACACACACACATAAACATTAAATGAAATAGATGAAATATACCCAGGTGAAGCCGGGTCCTTCTGCTAGTATTACATAATGTGAAAGATACACAGCCTTTTGGAGTACATAGTGCATAAAGTATATCATTTGAGCTATGAAACACCTGACAGTTCTAACAATAAACCATAGCATTAACTTTTCAGCAGTGAACTACTGGGTCACTGCAGAAGGCCAGTACAAATTAATGACCTGTCAGCTTTAAAGGGACACCTGACAGAAAGAGCTATGTGGGTCATTTACTATGCTGAAATACACCTAAATTAGGCGTATTTCAGTCGCTATCTGTGACTTTGCCCACTCACGCCAGGCCCGTCTCATTTATCAATTCCTATGCCTGGTTTAGGTGTAGAAAAAGGTTTAAAAGTAAGACAGCTCGGAAGCTGTCTGACATTTAGAACTGGCTCTGGACAAGCCTGCACCTCTTCATAACTTCGGCGGATCCACCACCAGCTGTGGGCCTTTATTAAGACCTAAAACACCAGTCTTAATAAATGTTCCCCTATGTTTTTAAATTCATAGAAAACCATTTTCTTAGAATTTTTAGCTGTTTTTCATTTTGGCAATACTATACCATTGACAATACTGATTATTGTCCTTCTGCAGCAGTCAGAAAAGAGAAATGAAAACCCTATATAAATGGCTAATCGATTGCCACTGCTGCTGTGAGGGGAAGATGTTATCTGCCTGTGTAGTAGTATGATATAACAGTATGACAGCTCTCTTGTACTCTGGATAGGCCTAGTTGGGAATAAGGGGGAGATTTACTAAGTTACATGTACCATGAATTCTGGGTTAATTTGTGCTTACAAAAAACTGGTTACATGCCCTCCACCACATTTCTTATATGTTTAAGACTATTTTTGTTTTGCTATAAGGGGGCATATGGCTTAGCATGTAGGGGCAAGGGGCATGACTTAAACTGTACCATAATTACTCCATAATGTCGATGCATAGTAAGCCAACTAATAGTTGATACAGAGTTAGACACAGATGTCTCGCCTTGCACCAAATTTATCATCCAGCATCCACTGCTTATTAAATTTGGCGCATGTTTACACTGTCTACTCTAAGTATATATTGTCTAATTGTTAGACAGGATTAATAAATCGGCCCCAATATGCTTATTGTAATCTCAGCGAATCTATTTGCCGCTTCGTAGATTCGTATCGAATCTTGGAAATTTTCTCCTCTGAAGCGAATCCGGATTTTTTAGGATTCGCTTCGTATTATTCGTAAATCTTCGCAAAATTTTGAACGCTAACGATATGTACGATATGTATGTAACGTACGAAACGTACGCATTCTGCGTGAGGCGGGGAAATGACAATATGCCCCCGCAAGAGCGGGAAAGTGAAGATACGCCCCCCTCAGAACTGGAAAAAAACAGCCCAGCCCACCGGGATCTAACTATTTGCACGTATAGGGAGTGAAGACTGCTCCCTCAATACTCCATCCTCCTATGAACCAGTTTAGACCAGCGCTGAACACTGAGCAAGTAGCAAGCATGGCTAAAGAGCTGCGTCCCAACTGGAACCAGATGGCCTTTGGGGACGAGTTCCCAGAACCACCGCCCGCTCCAGACATCAGGGTATCACAGTCTGAAATCAAGAGAACCCCATGTGGTTCAGTGCCCTTGTTTTCTTTACCGGCTGCTGAGATTGCTGCGCATCGTGAGGCGGTTCGTCGTGAGGTGGCTGGTGCGTCTGCTGTGGTTGGTGCGGCTGGAGCATCTGCTGTGGCTCGTGCAGCGGAGGCGGCTGGAGCGTCCACCTTGCCGCCCAGGAGATCCATGACAACACCCTCCATAAGGCAGAACCTGATTGTGCCACCATCGGTGACGGCCCATGCGCAGACCCTCTGGGACTATAAAAACACCGTGGAGGACTGGGTCATCCAGGTACTGGACCACTTTAGGCCAGGAGATCCAGCATTGGAACACCCAAAGGGAACGTTCCTGTGGTTTTTCGTTGAGAGAGTTTCTGGCTTCCTGGCAGATGTTGAGGACAGAAAGGAGTATTTTGTGGGCTACAGGTCGGTGAAATGGCCATATCTGCCACAACCTCGGCGCAGCCTATACGTGGGGGATCAGGTGGAGTACACCCCCATGGTGTCCCTGAAAGGCCCCTTTGCGACCGGGGTTACCTTCCTTTCAAAGCCGCTGGTACCTACAACAGAACCTGAAGTGTGGCCGGATGAACCATCAGGTCCAGGACGCTTGCTCTGCCTTCAGGAGTCCCCAGATGGCGTCCTCCGGTTCAGGGAAAAGCCATAGCCACAGCCGGAGCCTCTGATTCCTGGACTTCCAGCACCACCACCACCACAGTCCTTTCAGCTGGGTCAGCTGACGACAACATCGTTTACGTTCTAATCCACGGTCATCCACCAATACCAGCTGCCGTGGAAGATGAAGCCAGCAGCAGCCAGGGAAGCTGGATCTACTTCCTTGGATGCAACTTTGCCAGAACCACTGAAGCCGGAAGTCCTTACCCCTGCTGTCCCGGCAGGAGGATCCGGAAAAGTGCAAATGGCTGCAGCGCTCGCCAGCATCACCACCACCCGGACCCGGTCAAGTCCGAATTCCGGAAGAAGAGGGCACTGGAGTTCTACTACGTCAGCGAGCGTGGCCTACAAGAGGCAGGAGCGTCCTCTGATGACGTTTAGCAGCAGTTCCAGCGAGGAGGACTTCAGGTCCCTCATTTGAGGACCGTTCTACTGGCTGGGTGATGTAATGGACACCTCAGGATGACCTATGGGAGCCACACTATGGACTGCATCTGACGGGTGAGAGCTAGTTGGCACTTTTTATGTTTGGTTGTTTGTATTGCCCCCGTTTGACTTTCACCCAGCTGGAGTGGACATGGCTGTCAGTCAGGACTCCCCCCATTCTGCAGAAAAGTCCCAGTTGCGCCTATTTTCCTTTTTCCCCCTTTTCAGGTTATTTGGGAGCCCCCTTTGCAAAAAAGGGTTCTCTGTTTGCTACTATTCTCTATTATCCATGTGGATTACACGTTACCTGTTTGGATTACAATATTACCTCACGTGGATTACAATTGAATTTTGGACTATGTGTTCCAGACAGTGTTTTATCATGCTAAGGAGCCACGAGGAGAGACTCTAACGCAGTGGTTCTCAACTCCAGTCCTCAGGACCCACCTGCCAGTCAGGATTTGGGAATATCCCACGGAATGAATACCTGTGGTAAGTCCTGATGGATGAACGCTAATTAAATCAGCTGCTCTATACTAAGGAAATCCTGAAAACATGACCGGCAGGTGGGTCCTGAGGACTGGAGTTGAGAACCACTGCTCTAACGTATATCTGAGCCTTTATGCTTGCAAATGTGAAATTGATTGCACTAAAATGTTTGCATACTTATGTCTTTGCTGTATTTTAGCTACACTGTTTTTACTGGTTCAGCACTTTAGCCCATTGTGTGTATTCTTTTTCAGGAACTGCAATGTATGTGTCCTATTATGCACTTATTGTCCAGTGTACGCACGGTCTAGCCTCGTGCGTATGATGCATTCGCGTGTTAATAGTACGCTAAGGATTTGTACACACTTTTGTACGCTAATCCTTACGTATTGCGTACTTTTAACTTCGCTGAATGTACGTTCGTAATTTGTGCAGGAATGTTCGCAAAACAACTCTCGGTTTTTTGAACGTAGATTCGACCGAATAAATTATTCGTTTAAGTACGAATCTTGTCAGAAATTCGGCGAATATTCGGCGAAGCGAATTTTGGATGATTCGCTCATCTCTACATACAGTACATCAGAACTGACTTGTATTCACAACCCGTAGAAAAGTATGAAATCCAAATCAGCGTCTGGTTTGACCTTCAAACTTTTCAAACCCAATTCAAGAAAACAGAAAATGTACAAAAAAAAAATTTTTTTTTGCAAAGTGCCAGCAATTTTTAATTTTTTTTTTTACTTCATATAAGCTTTTTATTTCTACAAAATATTGCTTTGCCTACTGAAATAAAAAATATCATCTCACATAATCAAACCTATATTGTGTTAATGAATATCACTCAATTAAGCTCCTCAATGAGCTGATGGGTAACAGCTAGAGATGAGCGAGCATGCTCGTCCGAGCTTGGTGCTCGTTCGAGTATTATGGTACTCGTAAGTACTCGCTGCTCAGACGAGTATCTCGCCATGCTCGAGGAAATGGCAACTTCCGCATTGTGCATTTTTGGCGCCTATAAACTCAGCCAATCATAAGCCAGGAGACTCTGCGGTACACCCAGCATCACGTGGGGCCCTTACATGTCGATAGCAGGGGTTGGCTGGCCTGATCAGGTGACCCTGGAATATACTAGTGACTGCCCGCGGTGCTCGGCTCAGATGCTGTCTGGATGTCATTAGGGATAGAGCTGCTGCGTTTCAGGGAGAGTGTTAGGGCCTGCATTTAGTTCTTTGTTAGGCAGGAGTGATCTCAAAAGAACCCAACAGCCCTTCTAAGGGCTACAAGACATTTTTTTGTCTCCTGGCTGGGCTGGCTGGCTGGCACTAGTACTCCACAATGCCCGTCCCTTTTTTTTATTGTTATATCTCAGTGATACAAATCCATTTCATACAGCAGTGTGGAACCATTCTGTGTGTCACAGTTCAGCTGTCCACTCACCACAAACCACAATCCGTATTTTCTGTCCAGGTGACCCATACTGTACGTCACGTAATCAAATACGGTCTTTTGCTTTCACTGATACAGCTACATTAGAAAAATCTCTGTGTGACATTTGTCTGGGTTGCAGTCAAAATAGCCACCGTCAGCAGGGGCTGAGTTTGCTCTCTAATAGTTTCTGCACGTCACGTTAAAAATATATATATATATATATATATATATTATATATATATATATATAAAAATATATATATAAAAAAATATTAAAAAAATAATTTTTTTGTTGTTTTATCTCAGTGATACAAATCCATTTCACACAGCTGTGTGTAACCATTCTGTGTGTCACAGTTCAGCTGTTCAGTCACCACAATCCGTATTTTCTGTCCAGGTGACCCATTCTGTACGTGACGTCAGTGGAAAAGGTCTGTTGCTCTCACTTATACAGCTGCATTACAAAAATCTCTGTGCGACATTTGTCTGGGTTGCAATTAAGCAGACCAAGTCTGCCTAATCTAATAGTTTCCGTGTAATTGCTCCATACTGCACGGTACGTAATAACATACGTAATTTTGCTCTAACTTATCCACCTATATATTTTCTTGTTCAGATTGAACAAGTTTGTGGGTTTCAGTACAGCAGGCCCATTTATTTTATTTTTTTTATATAATACACTTATATACAGAAAATGTTGAACCCCAGGGCTAAGGGACGAGGGCGTGGGCATTCAATTACTGCAGGGGGCAGAGGCCGTGGTCCTGGGCAGGGTGAGACAGTACCTGCTGATGAGGGAGCAGGGGAACGCCGCAGAGCTACAGTCCCTACATGTCTCAACTTACAGGGACACGTGGTAGAGGACTGTTGAAACCACAACAGTGCAAACAGGTGATGTCGTGGATTGCGGACAATGCTTCAAGTAATTTTTCCACCAGTCAGTCTTCCACGCAGTCCACCCACGTTACCCAAGGGAGCACTCCTCTGGCTCCTCCACCTCAACCTCCTTCGCCCCAGTCTGCCCCCTCCCAGGAAAATTTGGAATGCGATCCGGCATACTCTGAGGAACTGTTTTCTGGACCCTTCCCAGAGTCACAAACCACTTCTCAGGTTGCTGCTGACCTCGTTCCCGATGCCCAAGTTTTCCAACTGTCCCAGTCTGTGGGTGATGATGATAATGATGACAATGTTGACTTAGTGGAAGAAGTTTGTAAAGAGGTGTCGGACGATGAGGAGACACGGTTGTCAGACAGTGGTGAAGTTGTTGTCAGGGCAGGAAGTCCGAGGGGGGAGCAGACTGAGGAATCGGAGGATGACGAGGTGACTGACCCAAGCTGGGTTGATAAGCCGAGTGAAGACAGTGCTTCTGAGGCAGAGGCGAGTGCTGCACCAGAACAGGTTGGAAGAGGCAGTGGTGTGGCCAGAGGGAGAAGCAGGACCAGAGCTGGTGCATCAGAAGCAACTGTTTCACGTAGTGAAGCTCGCGTGGCGAGGCTTAGATGTTCGCAAGTCTGGAGGTTCTTTAAAGAAAGTGAGGATGACCGACGGACTGTGGTGTGCAACCTGTGCTACACCAGGATCAGCAGGGGTGCCACCACTACTAGGCTAACCACCACCAGCATGCGCAGACATATGAGCGCTAAAAACCCCACTCAATGGAACCAAGGCCGTTCACCTCCTGCGGGTCACACCACTGCTCCTTCCCCTGTGTCTCTCGCTGCCTCTGCTAGTCAACCCCCTGCCCAGGACCCTGGCACGAGTGCCTCCCGCCGAAAAACCACACCTTCGCCTCCACGATCCTCCACAGCGTCCACCAATGTGTCCCAGCGCAGCGTTCAGCTGTCTTTACAGCAGACGCTGGAGCGCAAGAGGAAATACAGTTCCACCCACCCACATGCCCAAGCCCTCAACATCTCCAAATTGCTGAGCCTGGAGATGCTGCCCTATAGGCTGGTAGAGA
Organism: Rhinella marina; assembly: GCA_900303285.1. Taxonomy (NCBI): domain Eukaryota; kingdom Metazoa; phylum Chordata; class Amphibia; order Anura; family Bufonidae; genus Rhinella; species Rhinella marina. Next base: position 30,336 of record ONZH01012773.1, read on the forward strand.
CCGAGGCTTTTCGCAATCTCATGGCGGTGGCATCCCCTCGGTATTCGGTCCCCAGCCGCTACTATTTTTCCCGATGTGCCGTCCCAGCCCTACACCAGCACGTGTCAGAGAACATCATCCGTGCCCTGACCAACGCTGTTTCTGAGAAGGTCCACCTAACCATGGACACGTGGACAAGTGCTGCCGGGCAGGTACACTATATCTCACTGACGGCACATTGGGTTAACTTGGTGGAGCCTGGGACCGAGACTGACCCTGGGATGGCTCATGTACTGCCCACACCAAGGATTGCGGGGCCTACCTCGGGCACGGTCTCTCAGACGTACTATGCCTCCTCCTCCGACCCCTCCTCCTCCTCCACCGAATTACCATCCGTGGGCACGGCGCCTTCAGTCGGTAGCTCTAGGCGCAGCAGCAGTGCCGTGGGTAAGCGCCAGCAGGCGGTGCTCAAACTGCTGAGCTTAGGTGACAAAAGGCACACCGCCCAAGAGCTGTTACAGGGCATCACAGCGCAGTCTGATCTGTGGCTGGCACCGCTGAACCTCAAGCCAGGCATGGTTGTGTGTGACAACGGGCATAACCTGGTGGCGGCTCTGCAACTCGGCAGACTGACACATGTGCCATGCCTGGCCCCCGTCTTCAATCTAATAGTTCAGCGGTTCCTCAAGACATACCCCAATCTGTCTGATTTGCTCACCATGGTGCGCCGCATCTGTGCGCATTTCCGCAAGTCCACCACAGATGCTGCCACTCTCAGGGCAGCGCAGCGCCGCCTACAACTGCCAGCTCACCGACTGTCGTGCGACGTGCCCACGAGATGGAATTCGACATTAAACATGTTATCCAGAGTTTACCAGCAGCGCAGAGCGATTGTAGACTGCCAGATGTCAACTTCCACCAGAACTGGTAGTCAGGTCAGTCAGCTTCCTCAAGTCTACAATGAGGAGTGGACGTGGATGTCTGATATCTGTCAGGTGTTGAGCAACTTTGAGGAGTCAACACAGATGGTCAGTGGCGATGCCGCCATTATCAGCCTCACCATCCCGCTGCTTTGCCTGTTGAAAAACTCACTGCTCAGCATGAAGTCGGATGCTTTGCGCTTGTCACAAGAGACGGTGGAGGAAGATATGTCGCTTGATAGCCAGAGCACCCTCCGGTCTGTTTCTCAGCGCGTATCGGAGGAGGGGGATGAGGAGCAAGAGGAGGAGAATGTCTGCGAGACAGAAGAGGGTACCAGTGCTCAGTCCTTCTTAACTCTTCAGCGTGTATGGGCTAAAGAGGAGGAGGAGGAGGAAATGGAGAGTCAGGCCAGTGAGGAGAGGGAATTCTTGCGTGTTGGGACTCTGGCAAAACATGGCAGACTTCATGTTAGGCTGCCTATCCCGTGACCCTCGTGTTAGAAGCATTTTTTCAAACACTGATTACTGGGTTTTTCACTCTCCTGGACCCATGGTACAAGCAGAACCTTTCCACTCTCATCCCTGCAGAGGAAAGGAGTATGAGAGTGAATAAATATCAACAGGCCCTGGTGCACAAGCTGAAACAATCCTTCCCATCTGACGCCGCTAGCGGCAGAGGGCATGGTTCTGTGGGCCAAGTAGCAGGGGAGAGGAGGCGAGCAGGCAGCTTGTCCAGCACTGGCAGGGGAACGCTCTCCAAGGCCTTTGCCAGTTTTATGTCACCCCAGCAAGACACTGTCACCTGTCCCCAGTCTAGGCAGAGTAGGGGGGAGCTGTACAGAAAGATGGTGAGGGAGTACCTAGCTGACCATACCAACGTCCGGACTGATCACTCTGCTCCATACAACTACTGGGTTTCAATGCTGGACACGTGGCCTGAACTGGCGCTGTACGCCTTGGAGGTGCTGGCCTGCCCTGCCGCTAGCGTGCTGTCAGAGCGGGTATTCAGTGCAGCTGGTGGCGTCATCACCGATAAGCGTACACGCCTGTCAACTGAGAGCGCTGACAGGCTGACGCTTATTAAAATGAACAAAGCCTGGATTTCACCGGAATTCAAATCTCCTCCGGGGGAAAGCAGCTAAAGATTTAAATAACTTATGTATCCGATTCCTCTTCTCTACTCTTCCTACTCCTCCTCCTTGTCGTCTTTGCCTAACGCTGACCAAAAAAACGCCATTTTTTAGAGGTCCAACTGGCACTCTTTTACCACAATTTTTCAGGAGGGCCCCCTACAGGCCCTCTCTTCAAACAATTTTTCCGGAGGTCCACCTACAGGCCCTCTCTCCAAACAATTTTTCCGGAGGTCCACCTACAGGCCCTCTCTCCAAACAATTTTTCCAGAGGTCCACCTACAGGCCCTCTCTCCAAACAATTTTTCCGGAGGTCCACCTACAGGCCCTCTCTCCAAACAATTTTTCCGGAGGTCCACCTACAGGCCCTCTCTCCAAACAATTTTTCCGGAGGGCCACCTACAGGCCCTCTCTCCAAACAATTTTTCCGGAGGTCCACCTACAGGCCCTCTCTCCAAACAGTTTTTCCGCAGTGTCAACTACAGACAGTGTAAAACAATGTTTCAGGAGCGTCAAACAGACAGTCCAAAACAATTTTTCAGGTTGCGCAAGTACCGACATTTATTTTAAAAAAAATTTTTCGCTGAGGGTAGACTTTATGTACTCCAAAAATAAAAAAACTTTTGGAGGCTCAACAAAAGCCATTTCACTGCATTCTCAGTCGGACAAAGTCATTGGTGGTGTAACCGCCATGCTGTGTCAGGCTAAATTTTTGGGCGCTTCACCAGCTACCGCATACTAACTCAGTCACTCTGTTGTCACCGCCGCCATACAAAGCCACAAAAAATGTTTATGTGGTTCGCCTGCTCCAGCAGTGTCACTCACTCACTCTGTTGTCACCACCATAGTGGTTTGCACTATAGCAGCCTGCACATTCCCCTTTTTATCTCCAAGTGATCTATACTGCATGTCACGTAATAAAATAGGTTCTTTTGCTCTCAGTGATACAAATCCATTTCATAAAATCCTTTCTTTTTCTTTAACTGATCTATACTGAACGGCACTTTTAAAAATACGTCTTTTTCCTCTCTTTCTCTCTCTCCAAACTATTTTTCCGGATAGGTGCCATATAAGGTATTAAACTGAGAATAATACATTGAACACATGCCACACTTGATTAATCTCATAGTTGACAACTGTACCGGTTGATGCTAAATTTTTAAGTTGGGGTCCTACGTCGTCATTCGAACTCCATCCGGCTGTTGTCACCACCACACACACGCTAGCCAAGGGGGCACTACTCTTGCTCTTCCAGCTCAACCTCCTTCCCCCCAGCCTGCCCCCCACCTACAGGCCCTCTCTCCAAACAATTTACCCGGGTAGGGGACGTATTAGATATTGTACAGATTTTTTTTTGGTTCTTCTTTTAATTGCCTCCTGCGATAGTGCGATAGACGGGAGTCGAACCCGGGTCAACTGCTTGGGAAGCAGTTATGCTCACCACCAACAGCCACAGCAACTGATAAGAACAGATACTAAACTTGATGTAAGCCAATATTTCGACAATCGATAACCCGAAACGGGTCCGCCGTCGAGCCCGGCGTTTGGCCACCCTGAGCATTTCACATACTCTGACCGAGTCTGACCCTGGGGACGCTCATATACTGCCCACTTGGAGGATTGCGGGGCCTACCTCATTCACGGTTTGTCAGAATTACTATGCCACTTTCTCCAACCCCTCCTCCTCCACCTTCGAATTACCATCCGTGCTTCACCTCCTGCTACCTCAGTCTAACTCGGTCACTCTGTTGTCACTGCCATGCTGCGTCAGGCTAAATTTTTGGGTGGCTCACCTGCTACCTCATCTAACTTGGTCACTTGTTGGTGTCACCGCCATGCTGTGTCAGGCTTATGCCTGCATCGTGTGGCTGGGGATAGGAGAGCAGTGCCAGCATGGGCATGGGTGATGGACCTTCGTTGCACCTAGTTGGGTGCTTCCCTATATATTCCCACCATGCCAGCCATGGGTTGTACATTAACTAATAACAGGGAAAACAAAAAAATATTTTACAGGAGGGTCAACCGCAGACACTCCAAAACAATTTTACATGAGGGAGTGTCTCCCCGTCTGCCATCGTGTTCGGTCAGGCTGTCAGTAGGTACACCACCTCTGTCGTCCGCAGAAGCGGCCACTATGAGGAAGGCCACGGCAAGAACATCCCCTTTTCAATTGAGAGCAAGTGTACAATTGTAGGAGGATGACACTTTTCTTCTGCAGTGGATTCACCTTCCCCTTTATCATTGCCAGACAACAGTTGGTGAAAAAGTAATTGGCAATGATGAAGAAAATGTAACGGTGCAGTGGACCGTCTGTGACGTAAAACCTATATATTCCCACCATGCCAGCCATGGGTTGTACATTAACTAATAACAGGGAAAACAAAAAAATATTTTACATAAGGGTCAACTACAGACACTCCTAAACAATTTTTTAGGAGGGTCAACTTCGGACACTCCAAAACAAATTTTTGGGAGGCTCGCCTACAGACATTTGACTGCTACCTCAATCTAACTTGGTCACTTGTTGGTGTCACTACGCTGTCACCATGATGTGTCAGGCTTATGCCTGCGTCGTGGGGCGGGGGATAGCACAGCAGTGCCAGCATGAGCAGTGGTGTCACCTGCAGGCGGTGATGGACCTTCTTTGCACCTAGTTGGGTGCTTCCCTAACATGTGATGGGCACGTGCCTCACCTTTCTTGGTCTGGGTGAGCACAATTGCCATGAGGATAACCACCAGGCTGTTGCAGGAGAATTTGGGGTAATGGTGGGATTAGGCAGCCTCAGAGGCATCCATGCATGCTGCCCCTGCTGTTTCCTGTCCATTTCCGTGGTGTTTCCATCATTTTCTGATGTTTCCAGGTTTTCACCCAGCCTTCCCTAGGCAGAGCCTTGGTCCCCTGCAAAAATGCTCGAGTCTCCCATTGACTTCAATGGGGTTCGTTACTCGAAACGAGCACCCGAGCATCGGGAAAAGTTCGACTCGAATAACGAGCACCCGAGCATTTTAGTGCTCGCTCATCTCTCCAGGAAGAAATCACATACTGTAGGCTCTTCTAAAATATATCTGTATTCTGCTGATGGCTACTGCCGTGATATAGCGATGAATTTGATTTTCTAAAGTCTGGCCTGTAGCCTTATTACTAAAGTCACTCCGGTCACATTGACCATGCAGTGTGATCTGTGGACAGTATGTTATAGAGCAGGAGGAGCTGATCAGATGGATATAGTGTTATGGGAAAAGATTCAGTAAAACGTGCATTTGATTAAATTAAGTCTCTGCCCATTATGGCTTTAGGGGTCAAGTGGGTGGTCTCACCTAGTGATTAACAGCTTTTCCTATATGAATGTGCTCACAGAAACAGCTGTCAATCACGGACGGGACTACCCAATAGACTACCAACCACAGAATGAGCAGGAATTAAGATAAAAAAATTATGCAGATTTTTTCCCACAAAACTATCTTGATCTCTTAACCCAGGGGCATTGTTAATCATAACATTAAATTGAGAAAGAGCTGGCAATGCCATTCCCTAATGTAACAGTAAGCATGGCTCCTAACCAGACCTCAAGTGAAAACTGTGAGCTGCTATTTAAGATTCTCCTCTGTTATTATTTCTCCAATCATTATAGTTTTTCTGCAAGGTGGATGAGTAAATGTGATGCAGTTGTAAAACATTATTCTTGCATCCATGGAAACTGCAGAACAATCTGACTTGATGCTCATTTTGAGCTGCTGAATATTTGATGACTTGAAACTTAAAAAAATACAAAAAAATAAATAAAATTGGACTTCTTGCTGTGCTTGTCACTTGGGATAGTGATGCACATCTTCTGTTTTTGTTAATGTGCTTAAATATTCAAAGAATGGATGTGCCCTTAATCTCAGTACAGAACGTGACTGTTCTCTAAGAGGAAATATTTTTGTTCTCAATAAGACATGGAACCACATTTACAAAAATAAAATAAAATAAAAATTACCACTTGATTTTCAGTTTGACTTGGGGCTGATATTCCAGTTAACCTCATATATAGTAGGTGATAGGGCTAACTTTATAGGGCTAACACCTACCACTCTTGGGCTTAAATGGCAAATAATGTTGTATTCCTTTCAAAGATACAATATAACATAGACATTTAAACTCTTAAAGGCCGTTGATACGTAATTCAATGGCTGTCATTAAAGGGATTGTCTGGGTTCATAGCTGAACCTGGACATATCCCCTTCTTTACTCAGGTAGCCCCTCTGAGTGGAGTATCGGAGTGTTTCATGCTCCATTGCTTTTCCTTACCCTGCGCTGTATCGCGCAGGGCAAGGGCTTTTTTGTTTAAATTTTTACACTCCTTGGTGCAGGCTTCCACTTAGCAGAGTTCCCGATGACATCACCGGTACTAAATGGCTAGGGCAGCGCTAAAATGCAGGGCATGGGCGAGCATCGGAGTATGAAATGCTCTGATGCTCCACTCATGGGGGCTGCCTGGGTGAAGAAGGGGATATGTCCAAGTTCAACTCTGGACCCGGACAACCACTTTAATGGGCTTTGTACCTGGCCCTCCAGCTTTCTACAGGTCCTCCATGCAGCGGAGCGCAGGGGCTCTGCTCTCATATGAGAGCCGAGCCTTGGCACTAATCCCCCTGACTGACAGGAGCATCAATACAATCAATACAGGTCGTTTATCCCCTTAGATTCCGCAATCAATAGCGCCTGTGGCATCTGTAATAAGTGGTTTAGGGGCAGGGAGCTCCCTCTATGTCCAATCAGCACCCCACAAATGAAGTTGTGGGGTGCTAATGTCTGTGAATGGCAGGCCCAAAGCTAGTAAAGGCCCAGGCCTAGAATCTGTATATTACTCACGCAGCCTGCTGGTGACTGTTAATATAACCCTGATAGTCAAATACATTTGTACTGCATTAGCAATACAAATATCTTATAGAGTTGATCAAAATATCACCTTGTACAGTCTCCGTTTGGGATTAGTAAATGGTAAAAAAAAAAGTGACACAAGGTTTTATTAAATAAAAAATATTTTCAAGTAAAAAAATAAAAACTTTTCAATGGTAAAAATTGCAAAAATAAAATCCCCTCCACATATTTGACATCACTGCATCCATAGTGACCCGCACTCACAATTATTATACAATTTAACCATGGTATGGTGAACACTGTAAAAAAAAGTTATAGGATTTTGGATGTGGCAATGCAAAAACATTTTCTTTTCTTTTTTTTTAAATGGTCTTATTTGTGAAAATTTACTAAAACATGAAAAAAATATTTGAAAAAAAATACATACATGAAAAAAAAATACATACATGAATACATACATGAAAAAAAATATTTTATTACTGTAATCGTACTCTCCCAGAAAATAAAGTTATTATATTATTTATGATGAAAAATAAATGCTGCAACATTTACCAACATTTCCGCCCTCCTCACCTGACGGAAGCGGATGCCTGCGCCCATGCGAGCGCAGGGGAGCCGAGCGCTACAGTGCTCGTTACGAGCATGTTCACTCATCTCTAATCGCCTGCTATTACACTTTTTGTGAGGCAAGAGGGAAAAAATGGTTGTTTTGGCATTTTTTTTTTTTTGCAGCATTCACCTGGGGGGCCATCTCATGTAATATTTTTATAGAGCAGGTTGTTACGGACGTGACGATACCAAATATGTCTAACTTTTTTATTTTTGGAAAGTTTTACACATTAGATTTATTTTTGAACAGAATAAAATCTTTTTTTTGTGTTGTCATTTTCAGAGAGCCATATTTTTTTATTTTTCAGGCGATTGTCTCAGGTATTTTGGGTTAAATACGCCTTTTTGATCACCTGCTATTACACTTTTTGTATGGGAAGGTGACCAAAAAATGGCTGTTTTGGCACTGTTTTTTTTTTTTTTTTTTACTGCGTTCACCTGGCGGGGTGGATGATGTGATATTTTTATAGAGCCGGTCGATACAGACGCAGCAATACCTAATATGTATACTTTTCTTTTTTCCCCTTTTTTTACAATTTTTTTTAACTTTATTTTGGGAAAAGAGTAATTTTTTTTTACTTGAAACTTTTATTTTTTTGTAAAACTTTATTTTTTTGCCACTTTATTTAACCTTTGGGGGTCTGATCCCCTTTACAATGCATCACAATACTTCTGTATTGTAATGCATTGGCTGTAAGTGTATTACTCAATGTAATACACTTACAGCCTGCTTCCTGTGCGATCCAGGGGGCTGGATCTCACAGGCAAGCAGGGATAGCAGCCACGATGCCTAAGGAAGGCATCGGGTTGCTATCCAAGCCATCGGTTCCTCGTCACAGCAGCACGGGGACCCGATGGACCCCCCTTCCTCCCGCCCGCATCGCATGTGCCGCGGTCAGTGCTGACCGTGGCACATCGAGGGTTAATACTCCCGCATCGGTGAAAACACCGATGCGGGCGTACGCAGCAGGGGTCCGGCTACTGGGCACAGCCGGTCCCCCGCAGCTGATCGGGCGGTCGCAGCTCCTGCACCCGCCCGATCAGCGCGCCGTACTAGTACGGCGCTGGGCGGCAACTCACGTCCCGCAGCACCGTACATGTACGGCGCTGGGCGGGTAGGGGTTATAATCTGTTGATTTAGTATTATGCAAATCCTTAAACGACAATCATGTCACCTACAAATATCCTTATCATGGCTACATAAGTGACTATAGTAAAGAATTAGGAGTCTTGTGTCTATATGTCTAAAATGTAAAATATTACTAATATAAAAACTGGGGCATACTTAGGGGTTGCGGAGGTTACAATTGGGCCATAGGGGCCCAATAACCAGTGAGTCCTAAAATAGAATACTGTTATTTATATTTGCATTGTGACATTCTCTGTGTCCTGACATAACTGTGTGCATTATTTTTTAGCTTTATTACCATATTTAGTACCCTGTGTGATCACTTTTTTATCTCCATGTTGTGCATCTCTGTACTCATAATACATTATTTCTGTGCTGTCTTATGTGGTGGTCAGCAATTAGAGGTAACAACACTATGTCACTATGTTACAAGTTTTTTTGATTAATAATAAGGAATCATGACCAGGCACCAAACTTATTGCCATTCATAGCCGATATATTAGATAAAGGCTAAATCTGTATAAAACCTCTGTAAGATGTGTACTAAATTCATAAGCCAGCAAAGAAGGTAATCTACATTGAAGGGGCTTTCTGGTAGATTTACATTGATGACCTACTGTATTCTCTGGGTAGGTCATCAGTATCCAATTGATGGAGGTCCAACATCCGGAACCCCTGCCGATCAGCTGTTCGAGAAGCCCCTATCCCAACTTCCTCTGTAATAGTATGGCAAAAGTTGTGTCTTTAAAGATGGTACCCACCTGCGAGCACAGCAGGTGCTATTACCACCAGCTTTCTGCTGTTTCATACAGCAGACACCCAGGGCAAATGCCTGCGATCAGCAGTAAGGGAATATAATGAATGTTTTATTAATCTATGGATTTATTTCCATTGATTTATAGAAGTGGCAATCTAAGGATTGCATGATGTTAGGCCCTAAAAGAAAGTTTAAAAAAAGTAAAAACCTTTTTAAAAATATTAAAAAGAAATAAAAAAAATAGAAATGTAAATGTCTAGAATAAAAATAAACACTGGAAAAAAACACAATGGGCATTACAATATGCAAAAACACCCATACTATTAAAAGATAAGAATAGTTATCCCATACAATGAACAGCATAATGGAAAAAAAAAACATCAAAATGGGCAATTTGCCTTTTTTTGTCACTTCATCTCCCAAAAAAAGTCAAGGAGGACAGTGCTCGACCAAACATGGAGCCAAGGACTGTGGCAGTGAGTAGGGGAACATTGGCAGTCAGCAACCGCCGTTACAGTATGCAATATTAACTGATGCCATTAGAAAGTACAACTTGTCCCGCAAAAAACAAGCCCTAATATGGCTATGAAAATGAAAAAATAAAAAATTATAGCTCTGGGAAGTAAAAAACAAAAATGTAGAAACAGTTTTCGACAGTTCAAAAAGAAGAAGAAAAGTGGGGCTCACACCGGACCAATGGATATTGAATGGTGCATAAAAACATCCTGGATCACCTAATCCCAGGATGACAAAAATAATACAATAAAAACGTAGGTATGCACTCTCCAGCTGAAAGAGTGCATACCTACTTTTTTATTGTATTAGTTTTCAACAGTTAAAAAAAATGATCTTCTATCCTTAAGTGGGGGTCCAACCTCTGGAACCCACACTGTTCCTGAGAAGGAAGGTACTACAAACTTCTTTTTCCTGTATAGAGGCAGACCTGTCAACTGTTGAGGAAACTACAGTGCTCCTGTGTTTTCATTCGCTAAATGAGCGTGGGTCCCAGACGTTGGACCCCCACTGAACATAAACTGATATGCCTTCCCTTGATACAATTAAATCAATCTCTTCATGAAACTGACTACACTTAATTTCTTACAAAAATGCTAATTATCCATACAATGTAAAAAAAATGCAGTTTAATAATCTTCCACCCATGTATATTATTTTTATGTTGTAATTTGAAATTCTTCAGTACGCTGGAATTCTTCAAGTATCACCTCTAAGAAATTATAAGAGTAAAATACTAGTAATTATGTGCTGCATACAGTAGTTCAGTTTGTTTTCAATCTCTTTAATTTTTTACCAGGTTCCCACTGATTGTGATTTCCTCTATAATTTTTTCCTATGGCATGTAAATGGTCTTGCTGAATATGCATCAAATACAATAATTATATATTTGAATAATACATGGGTGGTAGTCTTAGTAAAATTCTCTACTCTGCAATACTTAATCAAATGACTACATATACAGTACCTGTAGGTAACAACATCTAATTTGCCAGTTTTTCAAGAACAGATTTACCATGGATGAAATTGTATGTGGTAATCATACTTGGCAAACGCCACCTCTACTTTTACAAAATGTGCTGTGCTGTACTATAGAGGTCATGTTAGATGATTAGTAGTATTCAAAATTTTTTTGAACTGACCCAACAGACCTAAAATCTTATGTAGAACAGCAACAGAGCTTCAGAGTAATGGCAACTACAGAACATAGTTGTCCCTCATTCACTCAAATGTGGATAAGCTGCAATACAAAGTCTGCAGAATGTAGCTTGTAAGCCATTATCATATGCTGGTTTAGATTCTGTTTTCTATTGACATATATTCAAGGTTTTGGATTCTATGACTGAAAGATTTTAAGAAAATAAGCATCATAAACTTCATAATGTATTTGTTACAATGACCATTGATGGCACTGAGAAAGAGCTATTATTATGTTAGACCTCTGCAGAATAAGTATTTGACCCTTTTGTTCTTTTAACAATGATTAAAAAAACATATTTGCAGACCATCCAAGAAAAGAAGCATAAAAGTTGTCTTGAAACTGGATGTAGGTTGTCATGGTAACTGCAGTTCTGTAATCTATTTTTCTTCTAAAACTTTTGATTTTATATATGAACTGTACCTTTTACTGCAGTGCAAGCCATACAATCTAAAATAGTATAAAATGAGAAGTGAAAGCATAGAACAGACACACACGAAATGAAACATAAGAGCACTGTGCACCCCCCCCCCCACTTCCCCCCATTGTCATATTCATAATATGTTAATGATGTGCAGGGGCAGATTGTCCATGGACCTTACAGGGAAAATCTCCTTGTGGGCTGATGCCCAGGGGCCCTCCTCACGGCCAGCCAGTGGAAGTTTTTAAGGATGGATTTTCTGCTGGTAGTATTTTGTGATGACTGTGTTATTTGGCTCTGTTGGGATGGCATAATGTTCTACAATATGGTATTACTGGCCCTGCCTCCATCAATTTGGACCCAACTAAAAATGGGGCCACTTTTATTATTTTTTCCAGGGCCACTTTAAGTTCCCAGTCCGCCTCTGATGATGTGTTAATGAGCTTCACAGTGACCAAGTCACAATTGTAAAACCAATGGACAGAAAAGAGTGTCCTATTGACTAGATGGTCTTGTCCAGCAAACAGTGCTACCAAGAGGTGCACCATTAATCCTTTATGCTCCTTTTGAGCTACTTGATGATCAACATATAAAAGGGTTGTGGAACAGGAACTTAATGTTTCAATAATGACCCACACTGGCCAATGTCAGCCACATAGATTTTGGCACAAACTGAGCTTAAAAGTAGCAAAATTATGGGCAATTTGGCTTAGCTAGATTTAGAGTTTCTGTACCTAGTTAAAAAAAGGACATGGCTTATCAGAAAAGGGGTATGATTTCACACAAAAGGGGAGTTGGCTAAGATGTGACATTTGTGCCAAACTTCCACCACAATTCTTGGGTACAATTCTGTCTCAAAGCTAACCAATCAATAGTTGGTATAGAGTTAAACAAAAGTATTTACCACATTTATCATCTAGCCTGAGCCATATTAATAAATTTCGTGAAGGTCTAGACAGCCTGTCTAAGTTATGCCATTTATAAGATAAGTAAATCTGTTCCAATAAGTTCCAAAACTGCATTATGATGACTTATTGCATTTGAAAAATTTTCCATACTTGTCTCCCAAGTGATCACTTATTTACTGATGGAAAATGAAGATGTTTTGACTAGAGGAAAATTAAAATGTGTGTAGTTCAATGATAGAAAACAGGATGGTCATTAATGGTACATTCTCAGATTCGGTCAATGTTTCTTGTGGGGGTGTGTATCGGGCCCTATTCTCTTTAATATATTTATTAAGGATCTTGTAGAGGGGTTCCACAAGAAATGGGCAGCCTTTTTCAGTCTTACATACTATGTTACTGTGAAGTTACAGTATAAAGCACCTAATCAGATCCCAATAACAATAACTGTAGTATTAACTCTCCACTCACATTGTCATTGAAGCTACTGATTTGAATCTTACCCAAATCCAAATTAATTTTATAGATCTTAAAGGGAATGTGTCATCAGAAAATCACCTATTGTTTAAATCACATTTTAATGTCTAAGGTATTTTTAAAGAATTGTTGGTGATGCTATTTTTAATTTTCCATTTAAATATTTATATTAAAAAAACATAAATTTCAGTGGCCACTAAGTCTAATAAATGGAGCCACATTTTGGTCTGTACAGATCACTTTACTGCATTTACATACCATTCTAAACCTGCCTATAATGAGGAGGATATATCACCTCTGTGTATAGATAAATCAGGGTCCACAGTTTATAACAGACAATTGTTAATCCTTATCTCTTCTTTCCTTGTACAATGGCCTCTGTACAGATCACATAGCATGCCTAGAAAGCTTTCCCATAGAAGTCAATAAGTCCCCTCCTGACTATTGTGTCTATGGCCCATGGTGCTGCCGTAAAGCAATTTTCTTAATTCTTTCTAAATGCTGCTAAGAACATCTAAGGCAAGATGCCACCCTCATAATCATATTTAAAAACAAAATAAAAAAATATGTAATCAGAAAATAAAAACAGATTAGTAAAAAGGATGTGTGTTACTATCAAGTAATTATGTGCTGCATACAGTAGTTCAGTTTGTTTTCAATCTCTTAAATTTTTTACCAGGTTCCCACTGATTGTGATTTCCTCTATTATTTTTTCCTATGGCATGTAAATGGTCTTGCTGAATATGCATCAAATACAATAATTATATATTTGAGTAATACATGGGTGGTAGTCTTAGTAAAATTCTCTACTCTGCAATACTTAATCAAATGGCTACATATACAGTACCTGTAGGTAACAACATCTAATTTGCCAGTTTTTCAAGAACAGATTTACCATGGATGAAATTGTATGTGGTAATCATACTTGGTAAACGCCACCTCTACTTTTACAAAATGTGCTGTGCTGTACTATAGAGGTCATGTTAAATGATTAGTAGTATTCCAAATTTTCTTGAACTGACCCAACAGACCTAAAATCTTATGTAGAACAGCAACAGAGCTTCAGAGTAATGGCAACTACAGAACATAGTTGTCCCTCATTCACTCAAATGTGGATAAGCTGCAATACAAAGTCTGCAGAATGTAGCTTGTAAGCCATTATCATATGCTGGTTTAGATTCTGTTTTCTATTGACATATATTCAAGGTTTTGGATTCTATGACTGAAAGATTTTAAGAAAATAAGCATCATAAACTTCATAATGTATTTGTTACAATGACCATTGATGGCACTGAGAAAGAGCTATTATTATGTTAGACCTCTGCAGAATAAGTATTTGACCCTTTTGTTCTTGATTAAAAAAAACATATTTGCAGACCATCCAAGAAAAGAAGCATAAAAGTTGTCTTGAAACTGGATGTAGGTTGTCATGGTAACTGCAGTTCTGTAATCTATTTTTCTTCTAAAACTTTTGATTTTATATATGAAATGTACCTTTTACTGCAGTGCAAGCCATACAATCTAAAATAGTATAAAATGAGAAGTGAAAGCATAGAACAGACACACACGAAATGAAATATAAGAGCACTGTGCACCCCCCCCCCCACTTCCCCCCATTGTCATATTCATAATATGTTAATGATGTGCAGGAGCAGATTGTCCATGGACCTTACAGGGAAAATCTCCTTGTGGGCTGATGCCCAGGGGCCCTCCTCACGGCCAGCCAGTGGAAGTTTTTAGGGATGGATTTTCTGCTGGTAGTATTTTGTGATGACTGTGTTATTTGGCTCTGTTGGGATGGCATAATGTTCTACATTCTAATAATCATATTTAAAAACAAAATAAAAAAATATGTAATCAAAAAGTAAAAACAGATTAGTAAAAAGGATGTGTTACTATCAAGTTTTAACTGGCAGATAACATTTTTGGTGACCCATTTCCTTTAACAGCCTCTCACATACTATTACTATCGTCAGCTAAAAAGAGTAATTTTTAAACACACCCTTCACATCAATTTGCACATTATTTTGTTGCTATATTGGGTCCCAGGTAAGGCTAGGTTCATATGTGCAGGAGAGGAGTCTCCATCACAGGTTCTGAAAAAAAGGACAAAATACTTCTGCATGCAGCAGTATTTTGTTCAGAAGAATGCCTAGATTCGGGCTAGAAAGTTGGACACCCAATGGACCCCATAAAAATGAACAGATCAGTCTGGCACTGATGATGACCGAAATATGCCGGATCCAGCAATTCCAGCGTTGTGTTCTGCTGGAACAGAATACTGGAATTTGGATGTAGATTGGAACCTAGCCTAAGTGATTAAACCAAGTGTTACATCGCAGCCCTGCTACTTCTATTAAGAACATTATTCATTGAACTACTACTACTACCATTTTTGCCACCACTGCTCCCCTCCTCTTCTTGCTCTGCATGAAGTTGCATGGCTGCAGCTTCTGCTATAAATGCTGCTCTGCACTCTTACTCCTTGCTTGAGCTTAGGTTCCTAGTTTACTAGTTTAACCAGTGAAAGTACGTTACTTTACGTTCTGTTTGTCCTTGTACCGAACTTCTGCCTCTTAACTAACTCTGATACCCCTCTGCCTGCCCTGACCTTAGCCTGTCTACTATACTGACCCTCGGTAATACATTTACGTTATACAGTAGTTTCACAAGCTCTGCCTGCCATGACCTCTGCTTGTTTATTGACTATGAATATTGCCTGCTTCACATTGCTGCCTCTGACCCCCGTGGGTCCACTGCAAGAGGTAGTAGCCTGGTGGGTCTCCTGCAGTAGAGGTCAGATCCCTGTATAGGAGTTAAAAGGTGAAAACCAGGAGATTGCCAGGGTAACCCCCTCAGGGCTAGCCCAAAGTCAAACCTGTTAGGCCTTGTTCACACTTCAGTTTTTTGATCAGTTAATTCAATCAGTTATTGTGAGCCAAAAGCAGGCATGAGTCAAAAACACAGAATAGGTGCAGATCTTTCCATTATACCTTATGTCTGTGGAGCATCCACTCATGGTTTTGGCTCACAATAACTGATGGAAATAACTGATCAAATAACTGACGTGTGAACAAGCCCTTAGTTGGTAGAGTGGGTCCACACCCACTGCCTATTACACCAAGTACAGTCTAAAAGGGATTTTTAGTTGCTATTTTTGTCCTTCTTTATGCAAATCACATGAACTGGGACAATTTATATTGACCACTCACTTAGTCCTACAATAAATGCTCTTTTTCTAATTATTTCTATTTCTTATGAACAGTGAAGAATTTCCATCATCTATGCAAACAAACTCTATAATTTTACTGATTTCCTCTATATCCTATTTAAATCGTTCTTTTATATTTGCATTCAGGGTCATGGTGAGCCTCTTCACAGCTGGTGAACATGATAAACAAGCAACATTTCAAACACACAAAGAACTTCTTGCAGCGAAGCCTATGATCATTCTACAGTATCTGAACAGAAGAAGGTTCCCTACTGAGACAATACGGGAACTAGGAGGAGCCTTCCTTTCAGGATCTCAACAATGCATGGTGCATCTGTCCTGCTGTTCAAAAGGTTAGTCTTAATGTTTGAAGGAATGTATTAAGCAAAACAAAAAGGCATATAAAGAACATATAAAACAATTCTACCTACATGTTCCTTTGTATATGGTACAATAATCATATCAACACTGTGGAGTATCCAAGAAAGCCTAAAATGAATGGGAGGATAGATGTTTTTTAAATATTATTTATGCATTTATTGAATGTTTTTGTATGTCAATACCCATTATTGCATTGAAGCTATCCCTCAGGATACAGACTTTTGCTGCTTACATATTTAAAATTATTTTATAGGCTGATACATTGTAGCATATCCTCAGCTGTGAAAAGTTATAAGTCTGTATCGGTTTTCACCCTCTGAATGTTTCTATTTACTGACATCAAGCAGAAATTTAGAAAATGTTTTGTAATTACATCTCTGGATATTCCCAACTGTACCTAAATGCTTGGCCTGTAAATCAAGTGGACTAAGAGTGATCGGGGAAGCAGAGCAAAAGAGCTAGGGTGCACAGATTTGCTAGGGCCCTAGGTGCACTTAAGCCCTGATTTGCAGATTTATCCTAAACACAGCAATGGATCAGGTGAAGAAAAGTATGTTCATCATGGTCTGCCCTATGAGACATTATGGCCACCTTAATGAAATTGACTCTCCTTATAGATGCCCTTTAAATGGACAGGTGTTGCAGTTCCCTGTACAGCAGGTAGATAGTGGCTCAGAATCAGTGGGAAAGGTCAAGCCAACATTATGGAGTATCTCAGGGATATACCATAACATTACATCAGGGGTCAGCAACCTCCAGCTGGTGTGAGTCTACAACTCCAAGCGTGCTCCATTAACTTCTGTGTGAGCTCTAAGAACAGACATATAGGTGTGCATGCTGAAGGTTGTTGACCCCTGCATTATATATTGAGTATATCTCTTTCACTGGTATTAAAGGGTTATTCAAGTTTCATAATATTGATGGTCTATCTTCAAGATAGGTCATCATTACCAGATAAGTAGGGAGTCAACTCATGGCACTCCCGCGAGTTAGCTGAAGGGGCCATGGCTATTGCGACATTTAATGTTTACCTGCACACCATCTACATTGTAAAGGCAGTGTACAGTATTTACAGATTCCACTCCCATTCAAGTGAATAGAACAAGTGGCCCCCTTCAAACAGCATTTCAAAGCCCCAGAGCAAAGGTTTTGCACTACTGTAACTGGATTTGAAATCCACAAATGCAATTGAAGTGGTTGACTACCCTTAAGCCCCATTCACACGACCGTATTGAATGGGGCCGTATCTATCCGCAAAATTGCACGGACAAGTATAGGCATTTTCAATGAGGCCGCCCGGCGTGTGTTCCGAGCGCTGCGGAACACACGCCGGGCAGCCCCCGTGTATTTGCGGGTCCGCAATAATGCGGACCCGCAAATATACGTTCGTGTGAATGGACCCTTACAGTCATGGTACGATGGGCTATAGATTTTATCTATATAACTACAGATAGTGTGGATTATAAAACATTGTAAATCCATACAATTGGAAAGTACTTTATATATTGTACTTGCTTATACAGCACCGACATATCCCCCAGCACTTTACAGACATTATCATCACACACTGTTCCAATGGAGCTCATAATCTAACCTTCATATCAGTATGTCATATCAGTATGTCTTTGGAGTACGGGAGGAAACCCACATAAACTCCATGCAGTTGTTGTCCTTTGTTAGATTCAAAATTAGGACACCGGCACTGCACTGAGCCACTGTGCTGTCCACGTAACAATAGTTTTCTACCTACCCATATTCTGTGCCTATTCCAAATGGTCTGGACAAAGAGGCAGAAGGAGGCTTGGCTTGAGAGCCAATCAGTGAGATCTGACATCTCCTTCCCTTTCCCTTGTAGATTATAAACTCTTGTGGGCAGGGTCCTCTCCCCCCTCTGTACCAGTTTAACAATTTGATGCTTACTGTATTTGCATTTTATGTGACCCTCTGTTGATATACAGTGCCATGGAATTAATGGCGCTGTCAAATGAATAATAATCTGCTATGGGAGTGCTCAATGTCAGTTATTGTATTTCCAACCTATTAGTTTATTCTGTGCAAATTGTCAGTATTCTGGTATTTTTACCAGCATTATATTTGACCTCAGACTATTTATTGTCTGTGTGTTCTATCTTTGTCTATTGTTTTCTCCCATTGTTCCCCTCCCTGTAAGCCCCAGCACGTAAGTAAGCTGTCCACTTGTACACCATCGTTTAGGACGTATTGTGCAAGTAGGCAGGGACAGTGGTGGGGTTGAGCTCAAAATACAGATGATGTCTGTGATGTCTGATGATGTGTGCATTTCGTATTTTGCAGGAATGGAACAGCTGGCCCCAAATAGAACGGTCCTATCCTTATCTGTAAAGCGGACAATAATAGGACATGTTCTGTCATTTTGCTGAATGGAAACATGGACATACGGAAACGGAGTGCACACGGAGTAACTTGCGTTTTTTTGCGGACCCATTGAAATGAATGATTCCGCATACGGCCTGTAAAAAAAACTGAACTGACACAGAACGAAAATATGTTCGTGTGCATTTGCCCTTAGGCAACGTTAGTAAATCTGCCCCAGTGAATATGGAACAAAATAGAAGTATGTTTTTGTAATGAAATGGTCCATTTTATGGTAATGTTATTATTACACTGCCCAGTCTGGATTATACAAATAGGGATAATTAATGTAGAAGAAAACATAATAAGCATCTTATGAAATAGCTGACATAACATCACAGGAATATGATTGAAATCTTAACGTCTCTGATTCATATTTCATTCTATCAGTTCCTGTTTTTCCAGTTGTTACGTCCACAGATATGATAAGGCTGGTTCGTTCTGTAAGAAATCTATACTTTATTTCTTTATCTCTCAAATACAGTAGCTAAAACAGTAGGGACTGAGCGGAGAAGTCATTGAACCATGCGGTTGCCGTGGAAACAGGACATTACTAAACTGCACATGTTGTGAATGGACTGTGCAGAATAAAATTCCATGTGAACGTGAGACAGGCATTCCACGATCCAACAGACAGAGTAGAAACAGAAATCAGGTTATTTCTAAATTCCCATAACTGATGTAACCTGTTATTATTCTACACTTGGGATTATAGAATATCATACATCAAGACATGTTGGTGATTACGTACAAGATAGTTCTTGGTTATTCAGCACACTATGTCGGTTAATGGGCATCTGGTGATGTCATCCAAAATCCATTAGGAATTCTCTGCACATCCAAGAGGGCAGATGAGATTCATAGTTTTCATCGTTAGCCATTTATTCTAACATTTCTGATCATTTCTACTCACATATATTGCTAGCAATTATAGTTGCCTAATGCATCCAAATTGCACAGATAGTTTAAAAGCCTCCTTATCATAATAAGTTATTGAAAATCTCAATATGAAAAGACGATATGAAGTGATGCAGAAGGAACACCCTCTATCATTCTCAAGGAATTTACAGATGGATTCAACAATAGCATGTTGCTTATTGTATTAAATATTGAATTCAATGGAGTCAGTCACCTCCAAAATCAGTTTTAAAGGAAGCCTACCATCATATACGGTAGGTGCCCTGAAACATAACCATACCTTACTTGCGAAATTCTAGTCCTCTAATCCTGAAAAAAGCCTTCTCTTTATTTTTATGCAAATACATTTTTCTGTGCACCGTGGGCGAGGCCGCTTCATTTGGTGCACCTGGCTTTTCCATGCATCATCACTATAGGCTCTGAAACCTGCGCTGAGGCTGCTACTGTTTTACAGAAATCATTAGCAGCCTCGGGAATGAGCACACACAGATAAGGGGCGGGGGTAACTGCATCCCAGTGCCGACTGCCTGAGCCTCCAGTCACACTAGCAGACACCACCCCCCAGGAGTGCCAAAAGTCCTATACTGAAGGGCAGCATTTAGCAGCATTTAGAAAGCATTAAGAAAATTGCTTTATGGCAGCCCCATGGGCCATAGACACAATGGTCAGGAGGGGATCTCATTGACTTCTATGGGGTAGTTTTCTAGACATGCTCTGTGACCTGTGCAGAAGTCATTATACAAGGAAAGAAGAAATTAGCTCTGATGATCACCTTTTGTGAATGGAGGATCCTGTCTTATCTGTCATTCTAATCCTGCTTGTAATGATATCACCTCCGTGTATAGATAAGCAGGTAACTGCAGTAAAGTGATTTGTACAGACCAAGAAGTGGCGCTTATTATTAATCTTAGTGGAAAGTGCGAAAACTGCAGGATTTTATTTTTTTTTTATTTAAATATAGATACTGACATGGAAAATGAAAACTCACATCACCAAAAATTCTTTAAGAATATATTAAACAAAAACATGATTTAAATAATAGGTCATTTTCTGATGACACATTCCTCAGGATAGGTCATCATTATCAATTCGCTGGCGTCCGACACCCGGCAACCCTGCCGATCAGCTGTTTGAAGAGGAGGCGCGCGCCGTGCCAGCGCTGCCTCCTCTTCATTGTTTACATCCTAGCCGTAACATGGGTAGCAATGAGTAGGTATAATTACACCTAACTGCCCCATTCATTTCAATGGGACGGCTCCTTCCTATACACTTGTATGGGAGCGATCCTTCCCAGTGAAATGAATGGGACAGTTAGGTGTAATTACACCTGCTCACCGCTACCCATGTTACGGCTAGGATGTAAACAATGAACAGGAGGCAGCGCTGGTACGGCGTGCACCTCCTCTTCAAACAGCTGATCGGTGGGGGTGACAGGTATCGGACCCCCGATCTGATATGGGGGTGACAGGTATCGGACCCCCCGATCTCCGATCTGATATTGATGACCTATCCTGAGGATAGGTCATCAATAAATGTAACTTGGAGAACCCCTTTAATGAGTCTTGTGCGGCCAAGCATGCTGTTGTCAATGGCCATACAATTTTGAAAGTAATAACCCAATTTTTCTTGCAAAATCATAAGGTCGCGGCCACATCATGTTAATGGACTTCAGCCACACATGGATGCTGCAATGTCTGCCTGCACCCTGGTGTTTTAAATTCACTGCTGCTTCTTCTCCTCTGTGGCAGAGGTTCTAACATTTGTAATATTTTTTCTTTTATTTATAAAGTATGAAAAAAATATTAGATTATTTCTTACTTGTAGCTGAGATTTAGATTTTTTTTCACTTTTGTATCCTTTTACAGCCAGCAGTTTCATACTTCTGACTTACTATACACAAATGTATATATACAATATATATATTCATATATATATATATATACATATATAATATATATATGAATTATACAAAAATTCCTATACATTTTATGAAAGTAGAATCCTGAATAATTGTGAAAATTCCACACAGCATTTTAGATTCAATTTTACATCAAGCCTTACCATAAAAGGCTTACCAAAAAGGCTTGCAAAGAATAGTAAGGCTTACCACAAGCCTTACTATTCTTTGCAATTTAAAGATGATTAAGAAGCTGATGCTGAATTAGGGTGCGGCCACACGGTCAGGTTTCCTGATGTAGTTTTGGAAGCCAAAGCAAGGAGTTGATTCAAAAAAGAGGAAAACACGTATCCATCCTTTATACGTTCTCTCTTTTTATGATCCATTTTTGATTGTGGCTTCCAAAGCTGCATCAGGAACCCTGCCCATGTAACCTTACCCTAAGGGTCATGTGATCATGCTTGCTTCCTCTCAGGAAGTATAGCTTTACATGCACAGTTGCTGCTTCGGATGCAGCAGTGGAGTCTCTGTGCTTGTGCAGCTTCTTGGAGCAGTGATACAAGAGTGAAATTGCAGGCCTAGGCTTAATTCTATTTCCTAATCCAGTGACATTTGGTATTGTGATTACATGGTCCTGTGCACCCTGTGAGTCCACAAAGTACGAAATGTCACAGGCCATTTAATGACTATTTTATACGCAGTGAGGCCACCTCAATGAATTCTCACAACCCATGTGATGATTCCTTCAAAGGATGCTACATTCTCTGATGCAAACATTATGGGGGAAGATGTCCTTTCTAGGAGGAACCTGGAACTGGGGAATCATGGAAGATGTAATTTCACCGCTTCCCATCTACAGTAACAGCTAATTGTGCGTGTACATAACTGCACTGCTGCAAAAAATGAAGACAGCAAACAATGAACAAAATTAAAAAATAAGTAGACAGTATGAATCATATGACAGCACATACAGGCACAAACTCTATAGTTCTTAGAAATGTTATAGCCCCTTTACCTCTTTTCTAGTACCGTACAAAATTCCTAGTTCAATCATTGCTTGTAGCTCCCAGTGGAGGTGAAGCATTATACTCTTCCTGTGAAATACAGTATTTACTTTACTTTAGGATCTGTACTATATAAAGAGCTCCAGTAATTCATGTGTCCATGGAACAATCTCAAATGGCTTGGGGATCACCTTAAGAGTCATTTTACAAAAGTAAGACGGGCACTAATGTGGACAGAAGTAGTTTTCTCCTAATGCTAGATATGTTCTCATCTTTGTCCAGCCTCTTTTTAACTGTAGAATAATAAACCCTGACCTTCAATATGGCTACAGAGGCTTTAGGTTCTTTGTATGTTCTTTTACAATTTTAGATAAATCCTGGATTTTCTGTCACTGCTACTTTTGCCATTTCATCCATACTCCACTGTTCTTAGTCTTTTTAATTTTGGCGATAATACATTCCCTGCACAATTGGGTGGCTTTATATCACTTCCTGTTATAGTTGTATATCATCTCATGTCCTCTAGAATTTAATTTGAGCTATGTCGCTGTGTGCTTCAACATGACTAACTATAATAAAGACTGGCTGAAGTTTACATGAATTAAATCATCAATTAATTTGGGCAGCATGGGGATTCAGTGGTTGGTGCTGCTGTCTTGCAATGCTGGGATCTTTGGTTTGCAATAGTGCTGAGTGAATCAAGATTTGAATCCAAGATCCAAAGTAAATTCGCTCAAAACTTCTTTTTAATGCTGTACGGAGACCCTCCTCTTTACAGCATTAAAATGTATGGGCTCCTGTGAGGTGAAATTCATCATCAAAGTGTCACAGGAATGCAGTGAATAACTTTGGCTTTAGATTTTTAAACTTGAAAACCGTTATAAAACAGCAATTCGAAGTCGGATTCGGTACCAAAGCCGACTTTGGATCTTAGTTTTAAACTGGTTTTCAAGTTTAAAAATCAAAGTCTGAAGTTATTCACTAAAGTCCCACGAAACTTTGTTGACACGAAATTCTCTCGCCAGAGCGCATACATTTGATGGCTGTACGGAGATGAATCTCCATACAGCATTCAAATGAAGTTTTGAGCAAATCGATTTATGATCCTAAGCCTGCTTCGCTCAACACTGGTTTGAATCTAACCGAGGGCATCTTTTAGGAGTTTGTATGTTCTTCTATGTTTGTGTGGGTTACATAAAGATATCAGGGGTGAAATATCCAAACTAACGCAAAGGAAAATTGGCTTATTTCCCCATATTCAAAAGGAGCTCTGAAAAATGAAAGGTAAAATCTGATTGGTTGCCAGTTTTTCTTTACACCATTTTGGATAAATCTCCTCACTAAATGATTAATTTGCCCCAGTGAAGGGAGATACTGATGTGAGCGATGACAATATCTGTACAGGGCTGTGGAATATGTGTGAATAAGCGCTATATATAAATGAAATAAATATGAAATAAATAAAATAAAATTGATCATTTTGCCCACACTTGTTCAGTCAACAGTTATTCTGACGACTATAGGCATGCATGCTCAGCCAAACATGTAGAGGAATCACTGCAGACCCCCTCTAGCAATGTGTAAGCCTATCTGGACAACATACCTTTCATCTGGGGGATATGGGTATCAGATCACTGTGTTCCTTAAATGAATACAGTAATCATTTCTGTCCCCTGTAGTATTTTTTGTAAAAAGAAAGCTGGGTAACAAATATATAAAAATAGCACCATTTTCCATTGTACTGTATTAAGTATTGCAGTTGAGTTGTTGTTTGTACTGCTTCTTTTAACAGTTTTATGTTAATTTATACTTATATTTCAAACATTATTCAATAGTTCTACATGTGCCTGGTACACAAGTCATCTGTTTATCGTAAGTGTGGCCATTTCACATGTTGTCTTATCAACAGTTTATCATTGTCATCGTAAGTGACTAGCACTACAAGCTTGAACCTCTATTGTGCATTTTAGGTCCATTAAGCCACCATTAGCCATGATGACATCATGTTTAAAACCTCGTATATCACATAACAAAGTAATCGTGTAACATTACATTAGTGCCTTGCACTGTGCAGTTACTGGACACATGATTAATTCATTTAAAGTTTTACTAATGCTACAATATTTAAGAGCTGCTGAAATATTCAGTAATGGACAAGCCATATGTCACCAGTTTCAATGATGGGAACTTGCTGTGGTAGTATGACTTTTATTCTAAAGCTCAGATTTCTGAGATTTTTGTCAGCAGAGTATCATTTTAAAATAAAGGTCACCCTTGAGTAAAGCAATGAACAGAACATATTGGAAACATGCACCTCAAAAATAAATCACATAATGCATGACTTGATAGACACAATTGAGGTAATTTATCAAATTGGTGTACAGTAGAACTAGCTTAGTTGCCCAAAGCAACCAAATCCGATTTCACCTTTTTTTACAGCTCCGTTGGAAAATGAAAGGTGGAATCTGATTGGTTGATATGGAAACTAAGCCAGTTCTACTTTACACCAGTTGGATAAATTACCCCGAATATATATATATATATATATATATATATATATATATATATATATATTATATATATATATATATACATATATAAATATATATATGTACAACAGTAGCGTAACTAGAAATGACTGAATGCCCCCCCCCCCAAGCAACTTATTTGCAACCCCCTCCTCCCGTGCATCCCCCACTCCTGTGGCTAGTCTAGACCACGCTCTTAGATGAAGCCCAGAAGCCACTCCGTCAATTTTCCCCACATATATACTGTATACTATGTTATGTCACTGTATATAATGTCATTTTATAATACTGTTGAGGGGGCCCTGACAATAAAATATTTTAGTCCTCCTCCTGGGTGGGTCCCTTCTGATTTCAGGCCCCAAAGCAGCCACTTCCCCTGCTTCCTCTATAGCTACACCCCTGATACTGACCAAATAGACACATATTCTATAAAACATGTATAATCACACAGAAGACTGTGTCACATGTCCCTGATCCACCTCTCACTCAACAATAACCAAATTGAATTTATAACAAGTACATTATGATATACTATATGTCAGACATGTATAAATATAAGCATTAGAGATGAGCGAACATACTCGTAACGAGCACTGTACCGCTCGGCTCCCCTGCGCTCGCATGGGCGCAGGCAGCCGCTTCCGTCGGGTGAGGAGGACGGAAGCAGCTGCCTGCGCCCATGCGAGCGCAGGGGAGCCGAGCGGTACAGTACTCGTTACGAGCACGTTCGCTCATCTCTAATAAGCATCAAGCAAAAGTAAAGAACTCCTCAAAAAGAAATAAAATGTATCCAAAAATGCATACAATATAGCAAATAACATTAATTGGCTGCAGTATAGAATTAGTACAGGATAATATAAAAAAAAAAAAGAAAGAAAAAAAAGATTTTTGAATCTCATTTTTATTGTTTTACTGACCATCCTTTACTTGGGAATGAACATCATGCTGTAAAGTTATTTAATAACTGCAGGTGACTTTCTGCATTTTGATATGCTATTACATCATGCTGATTGAACCGCATAATCAGGGTAATAGATATTGAGTTTTGTTTGGCTGTTAACCATTGATGTGTTACAGAAAAAATGGTTTAAAATGGAAAATCTGCCAAAAAAGTAAAACTTAGAAATTTAATCTCCATTTTAGTTAATTCTTTGGAAATACCTAAAGGGTTAACAAAGTTTGTAAATCAGTTTTGAGTACCTTGAGGGGTGTAGTTTCTAAAATGGGTAAACTTATGGGTGGTTTCTAGTATTTAAGCCCCACAAAGTAACTTCCTAACTGAACTGGTCCTTAAAAAATAGGTTTTGGTAATTTTCTTAAAAATGTTAAGAATTGTAAACTTCTAAGCCTTCTAACGTCCTAAAATGACATTAACAAAATGATGGCAACATAAAGTAGACTTTAGAGATGAGCGAGTAGTGAAATATTCGAAAGTTCGAAATTCGATTCGAATAGACCGCGATATTCGACTATTCGACCGAATATCGAATCCCATTAAAGTCTATGGGAAAAAAATGCTTGCCACTTGGAAATCTCAATTCGACCACTTGGAGGTCACCAAGTCCACCCTGAAACCTCAGAAAAGGATGCCAACACTGCTGGAATGCAACTGGGACAGCAGGGGAAGCATGTCTGGGTGCATATAACGCGCCCAAGTCGCACTATTACGCCACTATCACAGCCTCTCAACAATACACTCCAAAGACAATATAACCTCTCTGTAAAGTGAGACCATACAAGGAACCTTCTTTCCTCTACATTTGCCATGGACCCCAAGCCAAAACTAGACAAAAAAGGAGATAAAATTCTGCACCCCTTAAAATCACGTTGGCCTATGGACAACCACAGATGGCATAGGCAAGGGGAAAGCAATCAAAGCCATCACTATTTTTTCCCTCTGTGCCATCCCTGCCTTGCCCAGGCACATGTCCCAAAACATCATCCACGCCCGAGTAACACGGTTACTGGCAAAAGGCCATTTGACCACCAACACTTTGGTTTGAGGCCGGGGATGCTACATCTCCCTGACCAGCACACTGGGTGAATGTTGTGGAGGCGGGGACGGGCAAACCTTGCCTACCCCCACCCAAGTTTTGGGCCTGGTTCTGTCTGGATTTTCCGCAACCCTTACAGACAGCTCGGCAAACCCCTCCTTCTCCTTCTAGATTTGTTAAATCTGTCCACCACCCAGTCAAGTCCACAAAGTCCCAGTCTCGTCGATAGCCTGCAGAAACTGCAGGGAACCTCACTCTGACCCTCCTTCCTCCCACCCTGCCCAATGTTATCAACCCAGTGTTCCCACCCATGCAAGAATCGCAGGAGCTATCTGAGGATTTTGTTTGTTCTGATGCCCAAACACTGGAGGCAAGCTCCATCTCTAGCTGATGGTGGTGTGGAACGGGCACTAAAGTGTAAAATGATTAGGGACGATGATGAGACACAGTTGCCAGCAAGGGAGGCTGTTGGAGCAAAGTGAGGCAGTGTAAGAGGAGGTGGTTGAGTATGACGAAGTCAGTGACCGACCTGGCCCAGTGTCATGTCTAGCAGGTAAAGCAGTGGGGATGTTGAGGGATGCGTAGGACCGCAAAAGGCAGGAAGAGGCCGTGGGCTGGCCAGAGGCCTCATGGAGAGGGCAGGCTAGAGCCCGCAGGGCCGCATCTCTTCCCTTATAACAGGCCCCCACACAAAGCTCTTCCCATCGAGGGCTCTTAGGTCCTTGTTGTGAAAATATTTTAATGAGTGCGCAAAGTTAGCTTGAGGTGAGCCCTCGAAAAAATTATATGGAGGCCCAAGAGGTGAGCCCTCGAAAAAAATTAAGTGGAGGCCAAAGAGGTGAGACCTCTTAAAATTGTATTAAGGCCCAAGAGGTGAGCCATAATAAAAATTGTTTGTAGGCCCAAGAGGTGAGACCTCTTAAAAATTGTTTGTAGGCCCAAGAGGTGAGCCATGATAAAAATTGCTTGTAGGCCCAAGAGGTGAGCCATGATAAAAATTGCTTGTAGGCCCAAGAGGTGAGCCATGATAAAAATTGCTTGTAGGCCCAAGAGGTGAGCCATGATAAAAATTGCTTGTAGGCCCAAGAGGTGAGCCATGATAAAATTGCTTGTAGGCCCAAGAGGTGAGCCATGATAAAAATTGCTTGTAGGCCCAAGAGGTGAGCCATGATAAAAATTGCTTGTAGGCCCAAGAGGTGAGCCATGATAAAAATTGCTTGTGGAGGCCCAAGAGGTGAGCCATTAATATTTTTTTTTTTACGGAGCAATTCTACGGCGGTTAAGGAGGAGGAGGAGGTGGAGGAGGAAATGGCACTTCATACAGATGGCACTTCACTTTTGGCTGCTTTCCACTGTTGGAGAAGCAAAGTCCGGGTCAATCCACTTGCTGTTCATTTTGATTAGCGTCAGCCTGTCGGCACTGTCGGTTGACAGGCGGCTGCGCTTATCGGTTATAATGCCCCCGGCTGCGCTGAACACCCTTTCTGATAGCACGCTGGCGGCAGGGCAGGCAAGCACCTCCAAGGTGTACAGGGACAGTTCCAGCCACGTGTCCAACTTGGAGACCCAGTAAGTGTAGGACGCCGAGGGATCGGGAGGACAGGGGTACGGTCTGCCAGGTACTCCCGCAACATCCGCCGATACTTGTCCCTCCTGCTGATAGCGGGCCCCGCAGTGATGGAAGTTGCACGAGGGGGTGCCATGAACGTTGTCCCACACCTTGGAGAGTGTTCCCCTGGTGGCTGTGGGCCTGATCAATGTTGTGGGACTCTGGGAGAACCCTCTCCTCTCTGCCGCCAGCGATGGTGGGTGGGAAAATCTCCATCATGTTCTGCACGAGTTCCCTCTGGTATTCCAGCAATCGATTCGTCCTCTCCTCTACCGGAATAAAAGAGGAGACGTTATCTTTATACCGGGGGTCCAGGAGTGCGAAGACCCAGTACAGTTTGTTCTCCACTATCCGGACAACACGTGTGTCCCGGGAAAAGCAGCCCAGCATGAAGTCAGCCATGTGTGCCAGACTCTGAATAGGCATGAACGTCACTGCCCCACCAGAAGGATCACTTGCCATTTCCTCCTCTTCCTCTTCCGCCTCCTCTCCGCCCCATCCGCGCTGAACCAATGGGACGCACACAGCCTGACTGCTACCCTCGCCGCCAGCATCCTCCTCCTCTTCCACAGCCACCTCCACGTTGTTCCTCCTCCTCCTCATCCTCCTCCTCCTCCTGCAACTGCCACCGAGAAGCAGACAAAAGTGTGGT
>ONZH01012774.1:0-22552 GCA_900303285.1 Rhinella marina
GGGTGACAGTGTCTGCTAAACTACGTATCTAATCCTATCATGTGTGAAACTGTCTGCTGAGCTGTGTATCTAATCCTATCATGTGTGATACTGTCTGCTAAGATGGGTATCTAATCCTATCATGGGTGATACTGTCTGCTGAGCTGTATATCTAATCATATCATGTGTGATACTGTCTGCTAAAATGGGTATCTAATCCTATCTTGTGTGATACTGTCTGCTGAACTGTGTATCTAATCCTATCATGTGTGATACTGTCTGCTGAACTGTGTATCTAATCCTATTCTGGGTGACAGTGTCTGCTAAACTATGTATCTAATCCTATTATGTGTGAAACTGTCTGCTGAGCTGTGTATCTAATCCTATCATGTGTGATACTGTCTGCTGAACTGTGTATGTAATCCTATTCTGGGGCACAGTGTCTGCTAAACTACGTATCTAATCCTATCATGTGTGAAACTGTCTGCT
This sequence comes from Rhinella marina, assembly GCA_900303285.1. Taxonomy (NCBI): domain Eukaryota; kingdom Metazoa; phylum Chordata; class Amphibia; order Anura; family Bufonidae; genus Rhinella; species Rhinella marina. The sequence goes on from ONZH01012774.1 coordinate 469, forward strand.
GAGCTGTGTATCTAATCCTATCATGTGTGATACTGTCTGCTGAACTGTGTATCTAATCCTATTCTGGGTGACAGTGTCTGCTAAACTACGTATCTAATCCTATCATGTGTGAAACTGTCTGCAGAGCTATGTATCTAATCTTATTCTGGGTGACAGTGTCTGCTAAACTACGTATCTAATCCTATTATGTGTGATACTGTCTGCTAAGATGGGTATCTAATCCTATCATGTGTGATACTGTCTGCTGAACTGTGTATCTAATCCTATCATGTGTGATACTGTCTGCTGAATCGTGTATCTAATCCTATTCTGGGTGACAGTGTCTGCTAAACTACGTATCTAATCCTATCATGTGTGAAACTGTCTGCTGAGCTGTGTATCTAATCCTATCATGTGTGATACTGTCTGCTAAGATGGGTATCTAATCCTATCATGTGTGATACTGTCTGCTGAGCTGTGTATCTAATCCTATCATGTGTGATACTGCCTGCTGAGCTGTGTATCTAATCCTATCATGTGTGATACTGCCTGCTGAGCTGTGTATCTATTCCTATCATGTGTGATACTGTCTGCTAAGATGGGTATCTAATCCTATCATGTGTGATACTGTCTGCTGAGCTGTTTATCTAATCCTATCCTGTGTGATACTGTCTGCTGAGCTGTGTATCTAATCCTATCATGTGTGATATTGTCTGCTAAGATGGGTATCTAATCCTATCATGTGTGATACTGTCTTCTGAACTGTGTATCTAATCCTATCATGTGTGATACTGTCTGCTAAGATGGGTATCTAATCCTATCATGTGTGATACTGTCTGCTGAATTGTGTATCTAATCCTATTCTGGGTGACAGTGTCTGCTATACTACGTATCTAATCCTGTCATGTGTGATACTGCCTGCTGAGCTGTGTATCTAATCCTATCATGTGTGATACTGCCTGCTGAGCTGTGTATCTAATCCTATCGTGTGTGATACTGTCTGCTAAGATGGGTATCTAATCCTATCATGTGTGATACTGTCTGCTGAGCTGTTTATCTAATCATATCCTGTGTGATACTGTCTGCTGAGCTGTATATCTAATCATATCATGTGTGATACTGTCTGCTAAAATGGGTATCTAATCCTATCTTGTGTGATACTGTCTTCTGAACTGTGTATCTAATCCTTTTCTGGGTGACAGTGTCTGCTAAACTACGTATCTAATCCTATTATGTGTGAAACTGTCTGTTGAGCTGTATATCTAATCATATCATGGGTGATACTGTCTGCTAAGATGGGTATCTAATCCTATCATGGGTGATACTGTCTGCTAAGATGGGTATCTAATCCAATCATGTGTGATACTGTCTGCTAAGATGGGTATCTAATCCAATCATGTGTGATACTGTCTGCTAAAATGGGTATCTAATCCTATCATGTGGGATACTGTGTGCTAAGATGGGTATCTAATCCTATCATGTGTGATACTGTCTGCTGAACTGTGTATCTAATCCTATTCTGGGTGACAGTGTCTGCTAAACTACGTATCTAATCCTATCATGTGTGGAACTGGCTGCTGAGCTGTGTATCTAATCCTATCATGTGTGATACTGTCTGCTGAGGTGTGTACAGTACTTAAACATAGGAGGAGTAACACACCAGGTAAGAGACTTTATATCATGCAAGACTCAGTACCTCGTATATGTTATTTTCTGCGTATGCGGAAGATTCGATATAGGAAAAACGATACGTTGTTTATATATAAGATTTAAGGAACACAAGAAGTCTATTGAGACAGGTGTGGGGTCTCCAAGATTAATTGATCATGTCAAACTAGCTCATGGTGCGAACAGCGACGTACTGCGTTTTGCTGGTATTGAAGTAGTTAACATGCCCAGCGTAGGTGGAGACAGACACCACATACTTTACAAATGGAGGCATCCTGGATTATAAGAACTAACGCAATGGGCCCACTTGGTTTAAATGATAAAAACGATTTAGCTGTATTTATTTAGCGAATTTTAAGTAATTTGTGCTTTGTTTTAAATTGTTTAGTTTGTTGTCTGCTGCTATGGGTACTATGACGTCAGGTGCAATATAAATAAGTGAAAGCACCTGACGCATCATAGGAGGGGCCAGAAGAAGCGCAAATTGCGCGAAACGGCTGTCGCCGCCAGCCATACCATCTACTGAGTTACCCCGCATCTGAGACCTGTAATTTTAATGAGATACAATAAAGCTGCATTTGAATAGGGTGAGTGCCGCAAGGCTTTTTTCACTTTACTACTTATTATTTCGATACAAATACTGGTCCGGCAGAGCACCACCGCATATCTGAGACGCCATTCAGACACAGCGGTTCGTGTGGAGTCTGCGGGAGCAGTGCCAGCTCCCAAATTTGTGCTAATTTCTTAGTATACTCAGGCACTACCTTGCATATCTCTTAGTTTTCATTTATGTTTTTTTCAGTTGATTTACACACTGTTTTATATTTATCTCTCCCAGGGGCGGCTCAGGTGGCTCGATTGCTGTGGGCTCGGAGACTCAACATGGCATCTGTAAAAGTTACCTCCTTCAACGTACGAGGCTTCAATATTCCTCAAAAGAGATCTCCGATTGTTACTATACTTAAAAACCTACATACTGACATGTTTCCTACAGGAAACTCAAACTCATTTCAAACAAGGGAGAGTTCCCAACCTTTCTAAAGTCTATTTTAGACAATTGTTTCATAGCTGCCATGTTGGGGCCTCCAGAGGAGTTAGCATTGCTATCAAGAAATCTATCCCCTTTGTTCATTCGGTTACCTATGCAGACTCAGAGAGTTAAAGGGAAGATAGGATCATTGCCGGTAAAACTGGCCACCTTATATGCAGCTAGTGCCGCTCAAGTCAAATGGCTCAAAATGGTTCTTGAAAAGTTTGAGAAATTTGCCAAGGGGCTTAGAATTGTTAGAGGAGATTTAAATGTTGCTCTAAATCCATTATTAGACATGTCCATGGGCACATCAGCTATTTCCCAAGTGAATCTCAAACGAGCCTATAGGGCTCTCCATAATGCTCAATTGATAGATGTGTGGCGGATGACACGTGAATAACATAGATTACATATACCACTCTACCATGCACAACTCTTACCAGAGATTAGATTATGTTTTTTGTTCAGCTAATCACATACAAATAGCGCAAGGTGCTGACATAGGATCCATTTCTGTATCAGACCATGCGCCAGTGACGCTTACCCTACATGTCTCTGATCTACTACCCAGAGAATGGTAATGGTGTCTCAATGAGACACTACTGGGCTCTGAAAGTGTTATTAACTCACTGGAGGAGAAATTAAACCTCTTCTTTGAGATTAGGGATGAGCGAACTTTTGAAAACTTCGGTTCGCTTCGCTTCGGCGAACTTTCGTGAAGTTCGGATTCGTACGAACCGAACCTAAAACGAACCTTGCTATAACGGCTGAATAATTGCTGCTACAATAATGGGAGTCTGATAAGGTATAGTTTCGTTTACTTGCAGTTGCTATTACAATGAAAAAAGTGGAAAAAATCCAAGTGACTTCAACAACGGCGACACAAAATATACGCATATTTGAGAATTTACACTAATGCGTATGCTAATGCGAACATTCCCGCACAAATAACGAACATACAGTCTAGCGTTGTCAAAGGTACGCTACTTAACTGAATGAATATGTATGCATTAGCGTACGCATACACTGCGTCTGCGAACATTCCTACTCAAGTAACAAACATACAGTCTAGCGTTGTCAAAGGTACGCTACTTAATAATGTACACTAATGCGTACACTAATGCGTATGAATTCATAAAATGCGTGTACACATTAGTGAACATTCTCAAATATGCATATATTTAGGGTATGGCATATGGCATATTCCATACCCTAAATATACGCATATTTGAGAATGTTCGCTAATGTGTACGCATTTTATGAATTCATACGCATTAGCTTACATTCTCAAATATGCGTATATTTTGAGTCACCGTTATTGTAACCAGATTCGTTACGAACTTTCTCAAAATTCGGTTCGGTGACGAACCGAACTTTTGGGAAAGTTCGTAACGAATCTGGTTCGTTACGGTTCGGTTCGCTCATCCCTATTTGAGATTAATGACACGGGGAAACGTCACAGGGGATTGTTTGGGAGACACATAAGGCATTTGTCCGAGGTAAGCTGATTGCTTTATGTGTAGCGAAGAAAAAAGAACATCTTAAAATGCTTAAATCTCTTCTATCGCAAATAGCTTCTCTTGAAATGATACATAAACGATCCGCATCCCTCTCAGCCCAACAAGAGTTAGCTGACCTTAGGCGGCAGCTCTTGAACCATTTAAATATAACTTCAGCTAAAGTATTTCAATATTCTAAGTTCAAATATTATGCATATGGCGACCAGGGTAATAGACTTATGTCTCGTCTAATTAAAAAAGAAAAGTCATCATTCATCCACTCTATTACTAATGCAACAGGCACTAAGGTATCGAAACTGCCCATATTGCTGAAGAATTTCAACAGTTCTATGAATCTCTCTATAATTTGCGATCAAAGCAACAAGATGTTGGAACTAGTTGTGATGCCCAAATTACCTCCTTTTTAGACTCCATAAATTTGCCCACTGTACTCCAACAGGCACGTTCTACCCTCTTAGCGCCTGTTACTACAGAAGAATTATCTAAAACCATAAAATCTCTCTCCTTAGCTAAAAGTCCAGGCCCAGATGGGCTACAATCTGGAACTATAAGAAACTTCTTACGGACCTTATGCCTCATATGCTTAAATGGTGTAATGCACTTTTAGAAAGGTCACCCCTCCCAGATCAAACACTAATGGATCAGATCACTCTAATTGCGAAAGAATGTGAAGACCCTGAAAATTGTGGAAGTTATCGTCCCATCTCGCTCCTGAATGTGGATGTAAAAATCTGGGCGAAACTATTGGCAAACTGCCTTAAAAGCTTAATGCCTCATTTAGTCCACCCAAAACAAGCAGGTTTCATACCTGGCAGGGAGGGCTGTCACAATTCACAAAGAGTGACCCATGCCATACACTATGCCTTCTCCCATAACATTCCTTTGACCCTTTTTAGCACGGATGCAGAGAAGGTGTTCAATAGGATTAGCTGGGATTTCTTAGCTAATACATTAGAGCAGGGGTAGGGAACCTCCGGCTCTCCAGCTGTTGTGAAACTACAATTCCCAGCATGCTTCATTCATTTCTATGAGAGTTCTTAGAAGAGCAGAGCGAGTATGCTTGCTGGGAGTTGTAGTTTCACAACAGCTGGAGAGCCGGAGGTTCCCTACCCCTGCATTAGAGAGATTTGGTTTCCCTCAGCAATATATACAAGCCATTATGTCCCTGTACAAAGCGCCTAGCGCGCATCTCAGAGTGAATGGAATCCTGCGGGTGCCTTCCCCATTGGGCATGGTACTAGACAGGGATGCTCCCTATCCCCCTACCTATTCATTTTAACTATGGAGACTCTTCTGCAGACCATCAGGGAACATACAAACATAAAAGGCATTCTGCACAAGTGTGCAGCATTCGCTGATGATTTGCTTCTACTGATCTCGAACCCTACACAGGCATTCCCACATATCTTATTATGTGAAAGATTCGGTAGGCTCTCTAATTTTAAAATCAATTATAGCAAATCAGAAGCACTTAATATCACTGTCCACTCGAGAAATATTTCAACACTTAAGAAACTAGCACCTTTTCATTGGCAACATTCTCAGGTTAAATATATAGGTGTTCAGATCACCAATAAACCGTCTTTGGTGTTTGCTGCTAATTACCCCCCTTTATTGCAAAAAAAAAAAAAAAAATCACAATTGACCTATCTGGCTGTTCCCTTCCTTTCGTGGATAGGGAGAAAAAATCTGCTAAAAACTTATCTTATGCCCAAATTGCGTTATCCCAAGATCCTTTTTTAAAGATCTGCTTTCACTACTTTCCTATGGGGAGGACGAAGACCGAGAGTACCTTACTCTAGGCTCATTCTCCCACGCCCCTTAGGAGGCTTTGGCCTCTGACCCCCCAGACATTCTACTCTGCCATCCATCTGAAGAGATGGACCCAACTAGTAAACCCCCGCTTTGGTAATCTCAGCTCACATTGTGAGAGGGCCTCCTTATCAGCTTCAGACTCTGGGATATTCCAAGGAAAACTACTATATATAACATTATCACCCAGAGTACTTTCCGAATTATTAAGTCCCTTAATATAGGCAACAGTCTCCTGAATGTACCTTCTTGCCATATGCCCGCAAAGTTTATTCCACTCCTTTCTCACCCAGACTTACCTAATTTACTGCCAGGCTGGGACAGATGCGGATCGCACAAACTAAAAGATTTTCTGATATTGATCAAGAAGCATCCCGACTTCTCTTTTCTCTCAGCAAGCTTTGCTCCCCCGCTGGATTTCTTAGCTACAGAACACATCTCATCCAAACTGCTAAACTTCTGATTCCTCTCAAATGGTTGGACCCCTCTTCCCCATCCATTTCCCTCTGGCTTGACAGGGTCGATCAGATATGTAGACTAGAGGAATTAGCTAGCTGGGCAGACAGAACACATACTGCCTTCCTCACACTTTGGAAGCCTTGGTTGACTTACAGACAATTTACATTGCGGGCCTCTGAAACGAGCTCATCAAGCATTTAACAATTTATGATCTTTGTTAAAGTGATTATATCACTGCTTTTCTCTTAAAAAGATGTATCAGCAACTTATTTTTCATCAGAGCCACCTGGACAACCTCTGCCGCTAACTCTGGGAGTAGACTTATGTTGACTTTTATTTTCATTTGTTCTATATTTTCTGCTCCCTTCCCCTTTCCCCCCTCCCTTCCTTCAACCCCCCTACCATTCAAACTCAACTTTTCCCCCCTTTCCCGTTTCTATAATGAAAAGGAGAGTCCTAAGTGTATTTTCATTCAAGGTATATTTGCTCAAAATTGTCACCTATTTCATTTGCTACTTTAAGATTCTTTTTCTTATTGCTATGTCAGTTTACATATTGCCTTCATGCCTCATGTTCTTTGTATTACTTGACTCTCAAACAGAATTATGATTAAAAAAAAGGAAAGAGAAGTTACATAGACTTGGAAAAGAAAGTGGATATGAAGATTGACTTCTGAAAACTGAGAAACTTGTCATTGAAAGGGAAGATTTAGATTATCAGTGCCTTCCTTTGCTACAGTACTGTAACTGCAGTGATTTTTCCATCTGGACAGTTATGGATTAGGAGGATGTCAAGAAAGCTTTTTGTGTTCTTTTGGGGATCAAGAATGGAGAAAGCGAGGAGGACAGTAGAATTGGTGGAAATTATTTTCCGAACATTGATATATTTTTAAAAATGCATAATTTTTTAAACTGTTTAAGACTTTTAAGCACTCAGGATTTTTTTCAAGTGAGACTGGTTTGAAAAGGATTTGAAGAGACCCATGTTATTTGTACTGCCTTCCTCTTATGTGGTCCTCAAATCCTTTAATGATCAGTATAAGCTAGGCTCTTTGGGTAATCCCAAAAAAGATAAAATTATTCAATGTTGTAAAATGTTTTCGGGTTATTCACTTTAGAAAAAAGACATCTAAGGGGCGATCTAATAAATATGTATAATATGTCAGGGGTCAGTACAGAGACCTTTCCCATCATCTATTTATCCCCAGGACTGTGACAAGGGGACATCCTCTGTGTTTGGAAGAAGGAAGGTTTGTACGCAAACATAGAAGAGGATTCTTTATAGTATGATCAGTGAGAATATGGAACTCTCTGCCTGAGGAGGTGGTGATGGTAAGTTCACTAAAAGAGTTCAAGAGAGGCCTGGATGTATTTCTGGAGTGTAATAATATTACATGTTACTAGAGAAGGTTCGTTGATCCAGGGAGTAATTCTGATTGGAGCCGGGAAGGAATTTTTTCCCCCTAAAGTGGGGAAAATTAGCTTCTACCTCACAAGGTTTTTTTGCCTTCCTCTGGATCAATTTGCAGGATAACAGGCTGAACTGGATGGACACATGTCTTTTTTCAGCTTTATAAACTATATAAAAGTAAAGAGGTGTTATGTGATATGCTCTGATCATTACATTGTCGTCTCCCAACCAGAGCATTATTGAATGGAAGAGGGATTTGAGTGACAGATACATGTCCAAGAGTTTGTTGGGTAGACATTGTGGACATTCAGCATATTTTCTTGGACTTGTCCTTTTGCCAGACAATGTTAAGATTTTAGAAAGGATTTTTATGGTGCATACAGGTCTTAGCAATTTCATACTTTAATGTGTTTTAGTTGGTTAAGATTTTAAAGCCTAAAAATACTTTATTGGATTGTTTTTAGTATTTTTAAAGAACTTTTATGGGATATGAGGAATCTGCTAATCTTTAAACATGTTCTTCTTTCTCCCGGGGATTGCAGCAAGGTTTTTCTTTTATCCGGACAGTACACAGTTTATCTAGTTAACAAGAAACGAATGGGAGTAGGTAAGGCAGAGGATAACTGGAAGTTTGTGTAATGGAGAAAACTTCTTTACCATAATCTTGACTGACAATTGTTTACCATTTATTGTTTTTGAAATTTCCAAAGTAAGTTTTTTTAAGGTCTCAGTTTTGTGATTCATGTCATATGAACTGATGTGTGCTTATCCAGAGTCTTTGAACTGAGGGGGGAAAAAGCTAGCTGCACATGTGAGGCTGGCTTAGATATTTTCCTAGTTTTGCTGCATAAGTATGATTAAAATACTGAGCAATGACTGAAAGGATATGCTGTAGTTGTGTACCACTTAACTTTTTAAAAATCTTTTTCATGTTTGAAATGAATTACAAAATATTTGGCCTTAGAATTAAGAATGAACAAATCCATTTACCATTTTGAGATTAATTTCATATGAACCAGAGGGAGATCCCAAAAGTAATATTCAACTGTAGAGATCTAGAATATCCCACCCATAATTAACTTCTCTCAATGAGAAATGCAAACTAGATCACTTTCCAGAAGGTATATCACTGAACGTTTCTGTATCAACTGGGTAAGTATTTACACACAAAATCACTGGAAAAAAAGGTTTACCCTCTAAAAATTAACTTTTAATAGATTTGTATTAAAATACTCCCACAATAGTATTAGCTAATATAACTAAACAAACATAAAATATAGTGTCCGGTATATCTTTTGCCTCAGCTAATATGAGCGGAGGGTATGTTTAAGGTTATACAGTATCAATTGTTTGCCCCACTTTTAACACTTACGATTCTGTAGATAACAGTGCGTTGGGCTCAGGGCATCTCATCTCTCCTCTGGTTGGATATAGAGATGCTGCAGCCTTTCAAGATCTTTATGTGTAGATGATAAAGTCCATAAATCCAACCAAATCCGCTCTTAGGCACTAAGGACACTGTCCCTAAATGGCTAATGTGCCCCTGCCTAAAAGCGGAGTAATCGCCCCAAAACTGGCAGCCCCACTTATCGGTGGCTCGCCCTATATCTAAAACTTACCCTTCCTATAGTATTTTTTTTTTCCATGTGCTGAGTGCCTAATGATCAGAACAATGCATTTCCCCTTTTCACATATAGCAGGTTCATCAGTGAATCGCTCCAACTGTGTTTTTTTGCAACTACCCTGCATATATACTCTTTCTTTAGAAAAATACCCTTAATAATCCCCTGATGAACCCAGTATGTTTGAGGGAAACGCTTCGGGGTATGGGTTTTACCATTTGATCAATTGTTTATTATCACCAACTCGTTTCAGGGTGTATTAGGGTAGCTATAGGCTAGGTACGAGGACAGGGAACCTCCACTATCTGGAGGCGTCTCTGGGATGAGGGTATTTAGGGCTAAATAGGAATAGGATATCCCGCCCCTCCCTCGTGTGGTTTTTCTCATTATACCTATACCTGCCACTTGCGATTTCATTGAATGCAATTTACCTTTTATGACTTTGTTTTGAATCTATTCTTTGCATATCATTTTTTTAAATGATTAATAATCAAGATATTGTTTTAGGATCCATTAGTTAGTGAGTCCTTGTGACTAGACTGAAATCTAGAACAGCTCTAAGCTGCCATAGATTTGTCATCTTTTACACCAGCTGGTTCCGTCCTTACCCCCTTTTTGGGAAAGTGACGAGAGCTGTGTAGAAACGTTGTTTGTGCCTATATTTTGGTGCAATGGAATTTACAAAGTTCCAAACATGAGGTTTGTGACTTTAATAAGCTAGAAATCTGGCATGGGGGAACAATAATTTCACCCTATGTGTTTTCATGCTGCCAGACCTCACTGGAGAACAAAGAGATCAAACGAAAAAAAAATAAAAAAAATGTGTGTGTATATATATATATATATATATATATATATATATATATACACACACATATGTGTATATATATTCGCCCAGGTATATTTCATCTATTTCATTTAATGTTTGTGTGTGTGTCGTTAAAAGATATCGAGAGTGACCTCTACAGTGCCCTCTCCTTTAACTGTTGTATACAAGAGGGTTACAGCACTCTTCCTATACACTGGCTGTTCGGGTGCGCGTCTAGTTCTGGTCCTGATTCCACCCCTGGACCAATATCTTCAGATATATGAATAGATAGACAGCACTCCAATATTTGCAGTGAGAATTGTGAAACTTATTAGTCAGCCGGACATAATGATGTATATATGAAAGCAACGTTTCATGCTTAAGGCTAGCCCTTCCTCAGGCCAAGATGGCAGGTTAGACTGTGCGTGCTGGCTGTAGTCACTACAGCCGGCACGCACAGTCTAACCTGCTATCTTGGCCTGAGGAAGGGCTAGCCTTAAGCCCGAAACGTTGCTTTCATATATACATCATTATGTCCGGCTGACTAATAAAAGTTTCACAATTCTCACTGCAAATATTGGAGTGCTGTCTATCTATTCATATCTCCCCTTTAACTGTGACCTCCACAGCAGCTAAGGTGGCCACTGTCTTCACCCCAGAGAGCCGGACCTCACCGGCCATGCACGAAGTGTGAAGCCACACCCCTGGTCCCCATAACACCCCTAAACATGAGGCCACACCCCCTGACTCAGTGAAGACACAGAAGAGAAGCTGTGTGAGCGTCAGCTACTTAAAGGGTGGACATCCCTGAAACTCCTTTTTAGGGTGGTCTGAATTATAGGTCGATGCCATGGTAATTTATGAGGAAACACAGTGGGTAGCAGTGGAAGAAAACATCTTTTGTTACTTCTGAACTGTAAATATGTAAAATTTACATTATATTAGGTAATGATTGATGAGGAGTTAGTCTAAAACATAAGTTATATTTATGGTAACCGAAATACCCCTTTAACAGTGTAATCCACAGCGCTCTGCCCCTTTAAAGCATACCTACAGCAATGAAGGAAAATGGAAACCTGGTGTGAAACTGTGTGTGTGTATGTGTGTGTGTGTGGAGACTCACTGCCTGCGAGCTTCTATTGGCTGATAAGGGTCATGTGACCAAGCTTCTATTGGCTAATGCATTTTTTGGGAATATCTCAGGAATGGTACGTCCTGGATAGCTGAGACCCTTTCTAAAACCTTCCCGGACACCTGATCTGATGTACCTGTGTGGCAAATTTCATGATTGTAGCTGTGACAGTGCGGATTCCTTTAGCAGACATACACACACATACACTCATGTATGTAAAGTTGTTTCTTTACATTTACAGTGTTTATTGATTTATAGCTATTTTATCAGAATGAACTTCTCCTTTACAGCATGCACAATACACAGGTCATGCAACTACTGAACATACCATATGAACCTAATGAACAACATTGATTAGAAAAAAAACAAACATGATTTTTAAAATTTCATATACTTACACAGAATGTGAGATGCAGATCCAACTCGATACTGAGCGCCATGAGCTTCTGCAATTTTAGAAGCCGCCATCTGACCAACTAACAACTGTAGAAACAATATTTGAAATGTAAAATTCTGCTTTATTAGCTTGACACAGGAACATCATTTTAGAAAATATTTTTATAGCCTGGAATTTGGTAGACTTAGAAAGCTATTATTTTATGGTGAACATTTACATTAAGCAGTGGGAAAGCTATATGAATCAAAATGGTTGTTGTCAACCCCAAGTCAGAGGTATCAATCAATATAAAAATCCTGGAAATCCCTTTAACTCCCTTACTGCAAAAGGCTGCCAGCGACACTGACACTAACACTAACCCCTTTACTGCCCTAGACAACCAGGTATATTAGCATCAACATCGACTTTGGATGCTTCATCCGAAGTCGATTTGCATAAAATTTTGTTAGAATACTGTACAGCGCGAGCTCTCCCTACAGTATTAGAATTTATTGGCTTCGATGAGCGAAGCTACTACTTTGCAAAGTCTTGCTAGACTTCGGGTAATAACATTGTAAATTAATTTCTACTGTAAAAAACAAGGTACCACCTGGAACCAAACCAGTTCTGTACAAAGTTTTTTTACAGTAGAAATTAATTTATGAAGTTATTACACAAAGTTTTGCGAGACTTCACGAAGTAATAACGTTGGCTCATCGGAGCCAATACATTCTAATACTGTATGGAGGCACTCACTCCGTACAGTATTCTAACAAGGTTTTATGCTCATCCCTAATAAAAAGAATGAAAAGAAATATGTCTATCCTAAGATAAAGATAAAAAGCAAATAATATAAGGGCAACCTACCGTAGATGGACCATGTTGCTTTTTTCCAACTTAACTTGACTTCTATGTTTCAATATTTGTATAACCTTAATTCCTCTGTGTTTCATATGTTTATTGGTATGGTTTGAACAATAAGGACCATTATGTAAATATCCATTTTTAAAAATAGCAAAACACCACAAATATATAGGCTGAGTTCACAAAACCGTTTAGCTTTCCGTTCTTCTGATCCATCAGAAGAAGAGAGAGAGAGAGAGAGAGGGAGAAAGAAAAAGAATCCTGTTGCATCAGTTGTCATCCATTTGAGCCATTTCTGTCTAAAATCCATTTTTTTAGACGAGAAAGTCTGCATGCAGAACTTTTTTTCAGGCTAAAAAAAAACAGATCTCAGATGGAAATGCTCAAATGGATGACAACTGATGCAACAGGATTAGAGATGAGCGAGCACTAAAATGTTCGGGTGCTCGTTATTCGAGTCGAACTTTTCCCGATGCTCGGGTGCTCGTTTCGAATAACGAACCCCATTGAAGTCAATGGGAGACTCGAGCATTTTTGCAGGGGACCAAGGCTCTGCCTAGGGAAGGCTGGGTGAAAACCTGGAAACCTCAGAAAATGATGGAAACACCACGGAAATGGACAGGAAACAGCAGGGGCAGCATACATGGATGCCTCTGAGGCTGCCTAATCCCACCATTACCCCAAATTCTCTTAGTGGGACATGTGTGGTATCGATTCTTCTCAGTTTAAAATCGTATATGTCCCCTATCTTGGGACCATATATTTCATGGATTTTTCGAACACGGAAAAGGAAAAAGAGCTTGCTCTGGCCAGGGGAGTGTCTTTTCTACTGCAGCTAAGGGGACGTGTCCATGCTCTGCCTATCACAGGTCAGGAGCAAATTAAAAGAGGAACAAACAAAAATCAGTATAATATCTAATACGTCCCCTATCCGGGTAAATTGTTTGAAGAGAGGGCGTGTACGTGGGGGGCAGGCTGGGGGGAAGGAGGTTGAGCTGGAAGAGCCAGAGGAGTGCCCCCTGGGCTAGCATGTGTGGTGGTGACAACAGCCGGATGTAGTCAGAATGACAACGCAGGACCCCAACTTAAAAATTTAGCATCAACCGGTACAGTAGTCAACTATGAGCTCCATCAAGTGTGGTATGTGTTCTATGTATACTACTCAGTTTAATACCGTATATGGCACCTATCCGGAGAAATAGTTTGGAGAGAGAGAAAGAGAGGAAAAAGACGTAAATTGTTTGGAGAGAGGGCCTGTAGGTGGACCTCCGGAAAAATTGTTTAGAGAGAGGGCCTGTAGGTGGACCTCTGGAAAAATTGTTTGGAGAAAGGGCCTGTAGGTGGACCTCTGGAAAAATTGTTTGGAGAAAGGGCCTGTAGGTGGACCTCTGGAAAAATTGTTTGGAGAGAGGGCCTATAGGTGGACCTCCGGAAAAATTATTTAGAGAGAGGGCCTGTAGGTTGACCTCCGGAAAAATTGTTTGAAGAGAGGGCCTGTAGGGGGCCCTCCTGAAAAATTGTGCTACAAGAGTGCCAGTTGGACCTCTAAAAAATGGCGTTTTTTTGGTCAGTGTTAGGCAAAGACGACAAGGAGGAGGAGTAGGAGGAGTAGAGAAGAGGAATCGGATACATAAGTAATGTAAATCTTTAGCTGCTTTCCCCCGGAAGAGATTTGAATTCTGGTGAAATCCAGGCTTTGTTCATTTTAATAAGCGTCAGCCTGTCAGCGCTGTCAGTTGACAGGCGTGTGCGCTTATCAGTGATGACGCCACCAGCTGCACTGAATACCCGCTCTGACAGCACGCTAGCGGAAGGGCAGGCCAGCACCTTCAAGGCGTACAGCGCCAGTTCAGGCCACGTGTCCAGCTTTGAAACCCAGTAGTTGTATGGAGCAGAGTGATCGGTCCAGAGGTTGGTATGGTCAGCTAGGTACTCCCTCGCCATCTTTCTGTACAGCTCCCCCCTACTCTGCCTAGACTGGGGACAGGTGACAGTGTCTTGTTGGGGTGACATAAAACTGGCAAAGGCCTTGGAGAGCGTTCCCCTGCCAGTGCTGGACAAGCTGCTTGCTCGCCTCCTCTCCCCCGCTACTTGGCCCACAGAACCATGCCCTCTGCCACTAGCGGCGTCAGATGGGAAGGATTGTTTCAGCTTGTGCACCAGGGCCTGTTGATATCTATTCACTCTCATACTCCTTTCCTCTGCAGGGATGAGAGTGGAAAGGTTCTGCTTGTACCGTGGGTCCAGGAGAGTGAACACCCAGTAATCGGTGTTTGATAAAATGCTTCCAACACGAGGGTCACGGGATAGGCAGCCTAACATGAAGTCTGCCATGTGCGTCAGAGTCCCAATACGCAAGAATTCCCTCTCCTCACTAGCCTGACTCTCCATTTCCTCCTCCTCCTCCTCCAAGTCCTCCTCTTCTGCCCATACACGCTCAAGAGTTAAGAAGGACTGAGCACTGGTACCCTCTTCTGTCTTGCCGACATTCTCCTCCTCTTCTTCCTCATCCTCATCCCCCTCCTCCGATACGCGCTGAGAAACAGACCGGAGGGTGCTCTGGCTATCAAGCGACGTATCTTCCTCCACTGTCTCTTGTGACAAGCGCAAAGCATCCGACTTCATGCTGAGCAGTGAGTTTTTCAACAGGCAAAGCGGCGGGATGGTGAGGCTGATAATGGCAGCATCGCCGCTGACCATCTGTGTTGACTCCTCAAAGTTGCTCAACACCTGGCAGATATCAGACATCCACGTCCACTCCTCATTGTAGACTTGAGGAATCTGACTGACCTGACTACCAGTTCTGGTGGAAGTTGACATCTGGCAGTCTACAATTGCTCTGCGCAGCTGGTAAACTCTGGATAACATGTTTAATGTCGAATTCCATCTCGTGGGCACGTTGCACAACAGTTGGTGAGTGGGCAGTTTTAGGCGGAGCTGCGCTGCCCTGAGAGTGGCAGCATCTGTGGTCGACTTGCGGAAATGCGCACAGATGCGGCGCACCTTGGTGAGCAAATCAGACAGATTGGGGTATGTCTTGAGGAACCGCTGAACTATTAGATTGAACACGTCGGCCAGGCATGGCACATGTGTCATTCTGCCGAGTTGCAGAGCCGCCACCAGGTTACGCCCGTTATCACACACAACCATGCCTGGCTTGAGGTTCAGCGCTGCCAGCCACACATCGGTCTGCGCCGTGATGCCCTGTAACAGCTCTTGGGCGGTGTGCCTTTTGTCACCTAAGCTCAGCAGTTTGAGCACCGCCTGCTGGCGCTTATCCACGGCACTGCTGCTGTGCCTAGAGCTACCGACTGAAGGCGCCGTGCCCACGGATGGTAATTCGGAGGAAGAGGTGGAGGAGGAGGAGGGGTCAGAGGAGGAGGCATAGTACGTCTGAGAGACCGTGACCGAGGTAGGTCCCGCAATCCTCGGTGTGGGCAGTACATGAGCGGCCCCAGGGTCATTCTCGGTCCCAGCCTCTACCAAGTTAACCCAATGTCCCGTCAGTGTCCCTGCCCGGCAGCACTTGTCCACGTGTCCGTGGTTAGGTGGACCTTCTCAGAAACAGCGTTGGTCAGGGCACGGATGATGTTCTGTGACACGTGCTGGTGTAGGGCTGGGACGGCACATCGGGAAAAATAGTGGCGGCTGGGGACCGAATACCGAGGGGCAGCCACCGCCATGAGATTGCGAAAGGCCTCGGTCTCTACAAGCCTATAGGGCAGCATCTCCAGGCTCAGCAATTTGGAGATGTGGACGTTGAGGGCTTGGGCATGTGGGTGGGTGGAACTGTATTTCCTCTTGCGCTCCAGCGTCTGCTGTAAAGACAGCTGAACGCTGTGCTGGGACACATTGGTGGACACTGTGGAGGATCGTGGAGGCGAAGGTGTGGTTTTCCGGCGGGAGGCGCTCGTGCCGGGGTCCTGGGCAGGGGGTTGACTAGCAGAGGCAGCAAGTGACACAGGGGAAGGAGCAGTGGTGTGACCCGCAGGAGGTGGTGAACGGCCTTGGTTCCATTGAGTGGGGTGTTTAGCACTCATAGCCTGCGCATGCTGGTGGTGGTTAGGCTAGTAGTGGTGGCACCTCTGCTGATCCTGGTGTGGCACAGGTTGCACATCACAGTCCGTCGGTCATCCTCACTTTCTTTTAAAGAACCTCCAGACTTGAGAACATCTAGGCCTCGCCACGGGAGCTTCACTACGTGAAACAGTTGCTGCTGATGCACCAGCTCTGGCCCTGCTTCTCCCTCTGGCCACACCACTGCCTCTTCCAACCTGTTCTGGTGCAGCACTAGCCGCCGCCTCAGAAGCACTGTCTTCACTCGGCTTATCAACCCAGCTTGGGTCAGTCACCTAGTCATCCTCCAATTCCTCAGTCTGCTCTCCCCTCGGACTTCCTGCCCTGACAACAACTTCACCACTGTCTGACAACCGTTTCTCCTCATCGTCCGACACCTCTTTACAAACTTCTTCCACCAAGTCAACATTGTCATCATCATCATCACCCACAGACTGCGACAGTTGGAAAACTTGGGCATCGGGAACGAGGTCAGCAGCAACCTGAGAAGTGGTTTGTGACTCTGGGAAGGGTCCAGAAAACAGTTCCTGAGAGTATGCCAGATCGCATTCCAAATTTTCCTGGGAGGGGGCAGACTGGGGGGGAAGGAGGTTGAGGTGGAGGAGCCAGAGGAGTGCTCCCTTGGGTAACGTGGGTGGACTGCGTGGAAGACTGACTGGTGGACAAATTACTTGAAGCATTGTCCGCAATCCACGAGATCAGCTGTTCACACTGTTGTGGTTTCAACAGTCCTCTACCACGTGTCCCTGTAAGTTGAGATATGAAGCTAGGGAGTGTAGCTCTGCGTCGTTCCCCTGCTCCCTCATCAGAAGGTGCTGTCTCACCTTGCCCAGGACCACGGCCTCTGCCCCCTGCAGTAATTGAATGCCCACGCCCACGTCCTCGACCCTTAGCCCTGGGGTTCAACATTTTCTGTATTTAAGTGTATTATATAAAAAAATAAAATAAATGGGCCTGCTGTACTGAAACCCACAAACTTGTTCAGTCTGAAAAAGTGAATATATAGGTGGATAAGTTAGATCAAAATTACGTATGTTATTATGTACCGTGCAGTATGGAGCTATTACACGGAAACTATTAGATTAGGCAGACTTGGTCTGCTTAGTTGCAACCCAGACAAATGTCACACAGAGATTTTTGTGATCTAGCGTATCAGTGGGAGCAAAAGACCTTTTTTAATTAAGTGACGTACAGAATGTGTCACCTGGACAGAAAATACGTATTGTGTTGAGTGGACAGCTGAATTGTGACACACAGAATGGTTCCACACAGCTGTGTGAAATGGATTTGTATCACTGAGATAAAACAAAAAAACTATTTTTTTATATCTTTTTTTTTTTTAGTTTTTTTTTTTTTTTTTTTTTTTTTAACGTGACGTGCAGAAACTATCAGAGACCTAACTCAGCCCCTGCTGACGGTGGCTATTTTGACTGCAACCCAGACAAATGTCGCACAGAGATTTTTGTGATCTAGCTGTATACGTGAGAGCAAAAGACCTGGTTTAATTAAGTGACGTACAGAATGTGTCACCTGGACAAAAAATACGGATTGTAGTGAGTGGACAGCTGAACTGTGACACACAGAATGGTTCCACACTGCTGTATGAAATGGATTTGTATCACTGAGATAGAACAATAAAAAAAGGGTTATATATGGCGATAGCTGCACTACTAGTGCCAGCCAGCCAAGCCAGGAGACAAAAAAAAAAAATTTCTTGTAGACCTTAGAAGGGCTGTTGGGTTCTTGTGAGATCACTCCTGCCTAACAAAGAACTAAATGCAGGCCCTAACACTCTCCCTGAAACGCAGCAGCTCTATCCCTAATGACATCCAGACAGCATCTGAGCCGAGCACCGCGGGCAGTCACTAGTATATTCCAGGGTCACCTGATCAGGCCAGCCAACCCCTGCTATCGACATGTAAGGGCCCAACGTGATGCTGGGTGTACCGCAGAGTCTCCTGGCTTGTGATTGGCGGAGTTTATAGGCGCCAAAAATGCACAATGCGGAAGTTGCCATTTCCTCGAGCATGGCGAGATACTCGTCCGAGCAGCGAGCACTTACGAGTACCGTAATACTCGAACGAGCACCAAGCTCGGACGAGTATGCTCGCTCATCTCTAAACAGGATCCGTTTTTTACAGGATCCTTTTTTTTCTCTTCTTCTAATGGATCAGAAGAACGGAAAGTTAAACAGTGATATGAACTCAGCCTTACATTTAAAGGCAATGTTTAGAGAAAATTTTTAGAATATCTAGAGAAAAGGGACATATTTATGTATACTGTTTCTCATAGCAACCAGCCATGGCACAAATTTTTATTTTTCAAGACTATTATAAGAAATAAACTGTTATGTGATTATTATGGCTGCAAAAAACTGATTTTCTTTTAGACAATTTCATACATTTGCCCCACTGGCTTTAAGGATGTGAAATATTTACAAGTTATCATTGGTACAAACATATAAAAATGTTAATGTTATTTATTGAAGACTATTTGTAAGTACATAGCATTGGTTATAGACCATCTGCAGTATAAATTACCTGACCGAACAAAAGATTGTGATTTAGCCTGCACCCCGTATACATTTATGGAGCTTGAAGGAACTCTTTACAGTTGAGTGAAGCAAGCTTTAGATGCTTCGTTCAAAACTTCAGAATACTGTACGGAGATTCGTATCTGTACAGTATTAGAATTTATGGGCTCCGATGAGCCGAAGTAAGTTATTCAACAAAGTCACACGTGACTTCGTTGAATAACTTCAGTAGTTGGTTTTTAAAGTGGAAAACCACTTTAAAACTTGAAATCAAACTCAACTTCAGTTCTGAGGTACTAGTCAGAACCAAAGCCAAGTTCGGTTTCAAGTTTTAAAGTGGTTTCCACTTTAAAAATGAACTACCAAAGTTATTGAACGAAGTCACGTGCGACTTTGTGAATAACTAACTTCGGCTTATTGGAGCCAGTGTATTCTAATACTCTACAAAGACAAATCTCCATTCAGTATTATTCTGAATTTTTGAACATAGCGACTTCGGATTAAGCATTAAACGCTCGCTTCGTTCAACTCTAGTAGTCTCCTTCAACCAACAAAACACTTGTAAGACTTACTGTACATTTTCATACAGCATGCATAATCATTTGGAAAGACAATTTTCATGTCCACTAGAGATGAGCAAATCACTTGAGATTCGGTTCATTTCGCCAAATTTTTGAAAAGGTTTAGTTCGGACTAAAATTGATTTAGACCTAACCAAAGTTGCTCCAATTGCCCTGAAAATTGGTATATAACACCCTCTATTCTCCCAGGGCTCCAAATTTTTAGGAAAACTTGTTATATCTTTTCATTTATATTTTATAAATTCTTTCTTTTTCTCTCCCCATCCCTAAACTCAAACTCTTGAACACAATGCCAGCAATAGTAAATCATGTCATGACATACAACGCTATGGGTAAACGCAGGTTTGATGGGATTAACTTAAAATAACACTGCTCTAACATATGTGTAGAGATGAGCGAATCATTTAAAAAATTATTTGCCGAACATTCGCCGAACTTTTCCTAAGATTCGTATATTCGACAAATAGATTCATTGTATTTGCGTACAAAATATACGTTATGTGCCATTAGCGAACATTCACGCACTAATAAAGAACGTTCATTTAAAAAATGTGCGCAACTTCTTAGAAGACGTAAACATAGTGTACAAATACTCAGCGTAGTATTATCTATGCGATTACGTAATACGCAGGCACGCACGACGAGAGGCTGCGGCGTGCACTCCTCAGAGGCTGAGCGAATATTCGAAAATGGCAAAGGCCGGCATAATCTTATTTATTTAGTTCCTTTCTTTTGTTTATTATATTATTTATTTGTTAAATATAAGTTTTTATTTATTACTAAAATATTCTTGAAAAACCTGTGTTTTGAGTGTTTTGTTATACCTTTAACACCTTCCTGATCCTGACTTAGTGTGAAGAAGACAGATTTTTTTTCCAACGGCAATGTTCACATATTAATGAACACAGCGGTGTCTGCCGGCCGCAGTATTAGTACATTACACACACTCCTGTTCACTGATTACAATTGACAGGCAGAAAAATAAAAACTAACTAATTTACTAAACAACCATAGCATTATCTCCAGAATACTTTATATCTCTATGGCATTTTGTGCTTTATCTGGTTAGCAGTGTGCCGTTGCATTGTATGTATTTTTCTTTCCTTGTGCATTTAGCCATAGCAACGTACACCTGAGCACTGGGATGTGCTGACTGAAATTCCCCTTGTTTTCTTTGTAAGTTTATACTGGAGGTGTGGCTACTCCATTTGGTCATGCACTCCTGACTAGCCCCGTCTGCCCCATAGGCTGATTTTAATTAGTGTAACTATAAAGCCGAGTGGACTTGGCATGCATGCTTGGTACCTGCATCCCTGTATTAGTGGAGGCCTGTGAAGCACCATAAATGGCAAAAGGCAGAAGGGACCCAGCATGCATGTGGAACCAAATACCCCCTGATTATACGGAAGCCAAGGTTGGCACATAACAGGTAGGAAATATTGTTAGGTTCCCGTTCTACAGAGATCACCTTGACGATTTGGTGGACGGGCCCAGATAATTTTGTACAAAATATATTTGCCAAGAATCTCTAATTTACTAAACAAGCATAGCATTAGCTCCAGAATACTTCATATCTTTATGGCATTTTGTGCTTTATCTGGTTAGCAGTGTGCTGTTGCATTGTATGTATTTTCCTTTCCTTGTGCATTTAGCCATACAACGTGCACCTGCGCACTGGGATGTGCTGACTGAAATTCCCCTTGTTTTCTTTGTAAGAAAAATAAAAACGGCTAGGCTTGTTTGGGCAACAAGCCTTTACATTCTACCTTAACATAGGCAGTGAAAATGATATGTGAGCTTTTTATGGCTGCCCCGGCCAGTAGTAGTAGGGGACGGGGTATATCAGCATAGACTGATAGGTAAAATAAATACAACAGACTGCAGTGGTGTATAACAATGTCCGCTAATATAACTTGTACAGGAGGCAGAGGCAGTGTAAATTTTTTTTTATTTTAAATATATATAACACATATATTTTTTTTCATTGGAGGGGGGGAACTAAAGGCTGAGGCTCCAAAACAAACTTAACAATACTAAATAGAACTATTAGTAACGTAACGTAACTAACAACAGCTACTCTCCTACTAAGTGTAGAAAACGGAGGCGGAGGTAGACAACAGTGTTTGGTTTTGAAATAGGGTTTTGGAGACTTCGGGTTCGCACAGCCCATGACATCACACAAGACATTTGGCTGTAAAATTATGGCGTGGCTG
>ONZH01012775.1:0-43491 GCA_900303285.1 Rhinella marina
ATCACATCAGCTGGAAGTGTACCTTCACCACTGATATGTCAATGCGAACTGACTGAATTGGAAATGCATAAACTATTACATTGAAAAGATTTGTAGAAATTAGAGATGAGCGAATCATCCAAAATTCGCTTTGGCGAATAATTAACGAATTTCTGACAAGATTCGTTCTTAGTACAAATTTATTCGGTCAAATTTGCGTTAAAAAATAATCGTTGTTTTGCGAATATTCCTACACAAATTACGAACATACAGTTAGTTTTGTTAAAAGTATGCAATACGTAAGCATTAACGTACAAAGTGAGTACGAATGCTTAGCGTACTATTGACTCGCGATTGTGTCAAACGCACGAGGCTAGGCCACGGCGTACAGTCTTTAGAGGCAGTCCATATGAGGTAGAAAAGTAAGGTGCTAGCTATCCGGCTAAGTGCATAATTTACTAAAAAACACTGTACAATAAGTGCATAATAGGACACATTGCAGTACCTGAAAAAGAATACACACATTGGGCTAAAGTGCTTGAACGTTGCTGAACCTGTAAAAACATTATTGCTAAAATACAGCAAAGACAATTATGCAAACTTTTTAGTGCAATTTCACATGTGCAAGCATAAAAGGCTCAGATATACGTTTTCAGATATACCTCAGATATACATCTCCTCGTGGCTGCTTGGCATGATAAAACACTGGAACACAGTCCAAAATTCAATTGTAATCCATAATTTTGTAATCCAAACAGGTAACGTGTAATCCACATGAATAATATAAAATAGCAGCAAATAGAGAACCCTCTTTGCAAAGGTGGCTCCCAAATAACCTGAGAGGGGGGGGGGGAATAGGCGTGCTTAGGTGCAACTGGGAATTTTCTCAGAATGTGGGGGGGGGGGGGGGGGGGGCTTCAGTCCTGACAAGCCATGTCCATCTGGGTCAGAGTCAAACAGGGGGAAATACAAACTAAACAAAACAAGTGCCAACTAGCTCTCTCTTGTCAGGTGCAGTCCATGGTGTGGCTCCCATAGGTCCTCCTGAGGTGTCCTTTAAATCACTCAGCCAGTAGAACAGTTCCTCAGGAGACCTGAAGTCCTCCTCGCTTGAGCTACTGCTGAATGTGATCAGAGGATGCTCCTGCCTCCTGTAGGCCGAGCTCGCTGCCATGGTGGAACTCCACTGCCCTCTTATTCCAGAAGTCAGACTTGACCGGGTCCGGGTGGTGGTCAAGCTGGTGAGCGCTGCAGCCACTTACGCCTTTATTTTTACAGATTCTCCTGCCGGGACAGCAGGGGTAAGGACTTCTGGCTGCAGTGGTTGAGGCAAGGTTGCACCCAGGGAAGAAGCCCAAGCTCCACAGGCTGCTGCTGGCTTCATCTTCCAGGGTAGTTGGTACTAGTGGATCACCGTGGACTCGAACGTAAACGATGAAGTTGTCAGCTGACCCAGCTGAATGGACTGTGATGGTGGTGGCACTGGCAGTCTAGGGATCAGAGGCTCCGGCTGTGGCTTCTCCCTGAAATGGAGGGTGCAATCTGTTGACTCCTGAAGGCAGCACACTGGTACTTCGCCTGGTGGTTCCTCCGGCCAAACTTCAGGTGGTGATGCAGGGACCAGGGGCTTAGGTAATGCGGTAACCCCGGTAGCAAAGGGGCCTTTCAGGGATGCCATGGGGGTGTATTCCACTTGATCCTCCACGTACAGGCTGTGATGGGGTATGGACAGGTACAGCCGTTTCACTGACCTGCGGCCAACAAAGTACTCCTTGCCGTCCTCGTCATCCGCCAGGAAGCCAGAGCCCTGCTCCACAGAAAACCACAGGACGGTTCCCTTTCACCGCTCCAGTGTAGGGTCTCCCGGCCTTGGATGGTCCAATACCTGTATGACCCAGTCCTCTACTGCATTCTTGTAGTCCCATAGGGTCTGGGCCTGGGCCGTCACCGATGCTGGCACAATCGGGTTCTGCCGAATGGAAGGTATTATTTTCCTCCTGGGCGGAAAAGTAAATGCTCCAGCCACCTCCGCCGCAGCAGCCGGCAAGGCGAATATGGAGTCAGGAGCCGCTGAGACTCTCTTGCACAGTTGTGCCTCTCTGATCTCTGGAGCGGGCGGTGGTTCGGGGTACTCGTTCCCAAAGACCATCTCTCCTCACTTGGGTCGCAGTTCTTTCTCCATGCTGTTTGCTGTGGTCTGACTGTGGATCTTGTTCACCGCTGGCTTGAACTGGAGAGGAGGGCGGAGTAATGAGGGAGGAGTCTTCACTCCCTATACGTGCAAATAGTTAGTTCCCGGTGGGCCGGGCTGTTTTTTCCCGCTTCTGAGGGGGGGCGTATCTTCACTTTCCCGCTCTTGAGGGGGCGTATCGTCATTTTCCCGCTTCTGGGAGCTGGGGGAGTGGGCAAGAATGCATACGTTGCATATGTTGCGTACGTAGTGTACGTAGCGTACGTAGCATACGTAGCGTTCAAAATTTTAAGAACGTTTACAAATAATATGAAGTGAATCTGACAAAATCCGGATTCGCTTCGGAGTAGGAAAAATGGAGGATTCGATACGTATCTACGAAGCGGCGAATAGATTCGCTCATCTCTAGTAGAAATAAAGTGCATGATTAAAGAAGTATATCAAATATGTTATACTGATTCGTCTAAACTAAATTGCATTTCTGCAATCACTCGTTATGGTGATAAAGACATACTTATACTATGCCATACTGTAATAAATGTCAGATAATAGTGCAAATGAAAATATTTGTTCTGCATATACAGTATTATATTGGCAAAAAAAAAATTTCTTTGTGATGAATTACTTTGTCACGAAGTGTATTTCTTTGTAAGTAGTGAGTGCAGTAAGTAGTGGGTGCAATGACAGGGAGCGGTGATTGCGCTGCACCCCGTCATTGTACCCCTCAGATGTCACATTCATAGCTGATCACAGCATCTGACAGTAACAACACAGTGTAAAATAAAAAAAAAATTAAATCATATTTACCTTATCCATTTGATGGCGATGAGCCAGCCGCCGCCATCTTGATTGAAGATCTAGCGTGAAATCTTGCGCAGCCCGTGATGATGTAATCGCGTCAGCCGATATGGTGATGACGTCACCATGTATGGAATTTTGTGAGATCTTCAATCAAGATGGCAGTGGCCGGCTCATTGCAATTAAACCGATGAGATAAGCATGATTTTTATTTTTTTTTAACAGCCATTCAAGGAAAATCGATTCGCTACCACAAAACACGAGGATGAATCAAATTTCCCCCTAAATTCTAATTGAAGTCTACTTTAGCACATGATCGCTGCAGTCAATTGCTCTGTGGTATATTGACAAGGAACTGTGTTGGCAACTGGAGGTCTAATGGGGGTCAGATATGGGGGTTTGGAGGTCTAATTGGGGTCAGATATGGGATTTGGAGGTCTAGAGAACGAGGCGCGGCTGTCTGTCAAGGCGGTCTGACAGGAGAAGAAGAGGAGAAAGAGAACATCTACATCAGAGAAGAGAAGTCACTGGATGTAAGAGGTACATATGTGGTGCTGTATGTCCCTGTATGTTCTGTAGCGCTGTATGTAATGTTTTCCAAGTATGTCTTTAAAGGGGTTGTCCGTTTTTTTTTTTTTTTTGTATGAGCGCTGCCTTCTCTGCTCACCTGCTCATCACTGCAAATGCTATGGCGAGCAGGTGAACAGACCAGAGAAAGCAGCTCTCATATGCTGATCATCGGGGGTGCCAGGGGCCCCCGGCCGATCTGATATTGATGACCCATCCTGAGTTCATCAGTAGTAAAAAGAGGACAACCCCTTTAACAGTAGGACTGGAGGGAAGGGGTTAGGTTGAGAATTTGGCATGGGGGGGGGCGTTTCAATGTTTGCCTCGGGCAGCAGAAAAGCTAGGTGCACCAGAGCTTAGTGGGGGGGGGGCTCAAGCTGAACTGTTGCACCAGGGCCCATGAGCCTTTAGCTACGCCCCTGTGTGTTGGTGAAATTGGCAAGCACAGCATTATTTTTATTTTACAGCAATTGGAGTGTAAAGATTTTTATTTATCTCAGAGAAGCCCTTTAGGAATCACTGGCATGTTAGAAAAAAATGAATACTATAGCCACTGCAGTTGGCAGCTGTAGTAATAGATTACTGTTAGACAAGGCACAGTTTGCATGCACTTTTTGTATGAATTTCTCATAGAAAATCTGAACAGAAAGTTGAATGGGTCTACAGGGACTTGATTTAAAGGTTTATTCCATTCTGAGCAAATAAATTGTATTCATTGCATAGTCATATGCTATTACATTTTGTAATGTCCTTTGCACATCAATTCCTAGTAATTTTCAAAATCTCTGTTTGCAGCCATCATGTGGGAGAGGGGGAGTGAAGTGATAATCATACAGGTACATTATGAAAGTTCTGTCATGTAATGAGCTGTGACCATCACATAACCACAACAGATTTTATCCAGTGAAGGTTCTCATTGAAGGACTGATTGACACAGAATAAATTAAAAAACGTTACAATGTGTTCATAATACTATGAATAAGCTTAATTTGCTAAAACAATAATACTCATTTAATAGGTAGAAATGCTGCATTCCGTTTTTATACACACTGAGATCATTGCAAATGTTTTTTAGGGGTTGGGACAATCTTGTAAAATTTATGTTCACCAAGTATGTCAGAACATTATAGCTTAAAGTCAAAATTAATCTTTACAACGTTGTGCTACTTTGCAATACAATGACTAAAATCGAAACACGTTGGTTGCGTTACCTCTTTCTATGTGGAGATGTATTTTTACATGAAGCTAAATGAAGACTGAAGATTTTATTTTCATCTCAATGATGGACATCTTTTCCTTTTTCTCCCGGACTGCTTACGGTCTGGACTGGTTCGTTGCATGAGAGGCTACATGGGTAGTGCTGGCTTGATTCCTAATTTACGCAACTTTGCAAGTGCATGGCATTACATAATGGAGTTTTCTGATATTTAATTATTGCTGGCTTTTCCCTAGGATAGGCTGTCAGTATCAGATTGGCATGGATCTGACATGCTACACCCCCGCCTATCAGCTGTTCCTGAGTAGCTCCATCATCAGAATTAGGCACACATTATGTAGTAGACATAGCTGGTTACTGCAGTGCTTCCCCAATTCACTTAAATGGGAGCTGTGCTGCAGTAACCAGCTGCATTCACTGCACAATGTTGTGGTGTTTTCAACTCCAGATCTACTCCTTAACCGGTAATCAGTGGGAGTGTAGGGTGTTGGACCCCTTCACATCTGATATTGATAGTTTATCTTGCGAGAGTTGCTGAGGAAAAGCCTCTAAAATTGGAATACTGTAGGTTCCTATTAAGGACCAAATTAGAA
The DNA here is from genome assembly GCA_900303285.1 of Rhinella marina. Classification (NCBI taxonomy): domain Eukaryota; kingdom Metazoa; phylum Chordata; class Amphibia; order Anura; family Bufonidae; genus Rhinella; species Rhinella marina. The sequence continues at coordinate 5,345 of ONZH01012775.1, forward strand.
AAGGACATGTGAATGACTATCATATTGATTGTGGTTTGCATCAATCTCTCAATGTTAAATATGGCACTTGGTGTACGAAATGTTGAGGTCCACAGGTCTAGAGCTTCAGCCAAGCAGCAGAAATCACTTTGCATTTCTTGCTGACTTAGTGCTTGTACAGAGCATGGTCTTTTGATTTTTATTTTAAGATCTAGTCCTAACATCAAGCATTTTATATTAAACTCATGGAGGACATATTGTACTGATCGTTGCTAAGAGATGTTGTTTGTAAACATTCAGTTTTTTTATCTTGCGCGTGAAAACCGCATCAAAACGCTTCGCACCCGCGCAGAAAAAACTGAACGTACGTACGCAATCGCAGTCAAAACTGCGAACGAAACGCACCCTGAACACATCCGGACTGAATCCGTGACGCTTGTGTGAAAGAGGCCTTAGTTGTCCAACTGCTGTGCTCATCAGCTGCAAAGGCTTGGAGGAAACATTGTGTGACTCGTATTGATCATGAAAATAAAGGGGTATTATCGTATTACCATATCACCTTTTTCCATCTCTAGCATTACAGCTCAGTTGCAGCTCCACCCATTCATTTAAATTAGACTTAAATTGGGCTGCACTATTAGATACTGGTCACACATTGACGGATTAAGCTTTATACCATAAATTACAATATGTATGGAACTCGTCTGCAGTATGTTCTTGATGATAAGTTTAACTGATTCCAATGACAACCAACAGAACTCTTATTGCTATGCTGGGTCACTACTAAAGAGGCTTGGGTTTATTTTATTTTTTTATTTTTTTCTTTCAACCAATAGAGAATTGAACATTTAACACTAATACTGCATTTCAAAAATTTAAATGCATATATAAATATAAACCAGACACAAACTGCAGTGATGGCAAGTTATAATACCCATTTTTTCAGCATTTTTCTCAGATATCGTAAACTATTCCCTGGACAACTAATAACAAATCTGTCACAAGGTAGTATGGATTTTCCCTTAATCCTCAGCCATGGTGTAATGTTCACTGCAATAAATTCTTCCTAATCCGGAAATGTGCTTATATTTTTCTGCCTCTTTTTTGCAAAGTATTATATGGTAATAGCTTAGAATTCTGCATAACTAAACTAAAGGATGTTGAATGAACAATTTAAAGAAAGTGATGGAAAAGGGAGATAATGTTGCAGTTCTTTCCTTTGCTGGCGAGTGGCAAGTTTAATAGATCTATTTTCTCTCTGCTCTCTGGGCTAAACCAGTTTATTTGTGACATGTCCATCATTCAGAGAGAGGGGAAAAGATCACATGATGGGCTGAAGGTCTGACAAGAACAAGAAAGAGTGGGAAATCTCACTGTCTTGAGTGAGCGGTTAAGATTTCACTGAACATGCCATGTCTTTGAAGCACTATAAACAACATATACATCTGCCTGAGTTTCAGGAGTAAGTCACATGCTTGGCTGTCACATCAGCTGTTGAATATATGTGACATGGATATTTTAGCTTCTAACCATATGTATTCAAGGAAATTTTTTCCAAGGTGTGGTTTGATTTATACAGTAGGTCACAAGCCCAAAGTTGGACATTCTGAACATTACATTTCACAGGGCTGATTCCTTAGATAGAGAGAATCTAATAATGGATAAATGCATTGCTACGTCCCATTTCAAAAAAAGACAAGCAAGAACATGGTATCACATTTGTTACTAGCTATGGCAAGCAATATTATGAACTTAAAAGTAACATAGTTTATAAGGCCGAAAAAAGACATCTGTTCATCCAAGGATTGTCCAAAAATGTATCCCCATATTATACTAGGAAGATAGCTTTGGGAATTAACTATTCGAAGGGATGAGGTTTGCTTCTAGAAGGACCCCTACATTAGGTTAAATTTTAAAGTAAGGAGGTAAGTTCTAGACTTGACTGTGGCGAACCAATGGATGTCGTATATCTGGACTTCTCCAAAGCATTTGACACTGTACCGCATAAAAGGTTAGTATATAAAATGAGAATGCTTGGACTGGGAGAAAATGTCTGTATTTGGGAAGTAACTGGCTCAGTGATAGAAAACAGACGGGTAGTTATTAACGGCACATACTCAGATTGGGTCACTGTCACTAGTGGGGTACCACAGGGGTCAGTACTGGGCCCTATTCTCTTCAATATATTTATTAATGATCTTATAGAAGGCTTACACAGTAAAATATCAATTTTTGCAGATGACACTAAACTGTGTATAGTAATTAACACAGAAGAGGAGGGTATACTGCTACAGATGGATCTGGATAGATTGGAGGCTTGGGCAGAGAAGTGGCAGATGAGGTTTAACACTGACAAATGCAAGGTTGTGCACATAGGAAGGAATAATGCAAGTCATCAGTACATACTAAATGGTAAAACACTTGGTAACACTGACATGGAAAAGGACCTAGGAATTTTAGTGAACAGCAAACTAAGCTGTAGAAACCAGTATCAGACAGCTGCTGCCAATGCCAATAAAATAATGAGTTGCATCAAAAGAGGCATAGATGCCCGTGATGAGAACATAGTCCTGCCACTTTACAAATCACTAGTCAGACCACACATGGAGTCCTGTGAACAAGGCAGACATAGCAGAGCTGGAGAGGGTTCAGAGGAGGGCAACTAAAGTAATAACTGGAATGGGTGGACTACAGTACCCAGAAAGACTATCAAAATTGTGGTTATTCACTTTAGAAAAGGGACAACTGAGAGGTGATCTAATAACTATGTACAAATCTATTAGGTGTCAGTACAGAGATCTCTCCCATGATCTTTTTATCCCCAGGACTGTGACTGTGATGAGAGGACATCCTCTGCGTCTGAAAGAAAGAAGGTTTGTACACAAACATAGAAGAGGATTCTTTACGGTAAGAGCAGTGAGCAGTGGCGTAACAAGAGTTTTATGGGCCCCAGTGCAAACTTTGGATCGCCCCCCCCCCCTCATTTTTATACAATAAAAGCTGGTCCTACCTCATCCAAGTGTGTGCGCTGGTGTCGGCGTGATGTCCACTGGATCCAGAACAAGGTATCTGTGGTGATAGAGAAAAAAAGAATAATCACATAAGGAAGGGATGGTGACTGCCCCTGTGAAATCCCCAGCAGGGGGCGCTGTGCTGGCCTGCAAGACTGAGCCATGCCAATGTATAGCAGGGTAATCTAGGACATTTCCCCATAAATGCTACCACAAAGTACTAATGCCCACATTGTTGCCCCTTCACAGTTATGCCCACCTTTGTTCCTGTCACAGTAATTATGCCCACTTTTGTGCCACTCACAGTAGTTATGGCCAGATATGTGTCCCCTCACAGTAGTTATGCCCAGATATGTGCCCACTCACAGTAGTTATTGCCAGATATGTGTCCCCTCACAATAGTTATGCCAGATTAGGTGCCACCTCAAAGTAGTTATGCCAGATTAGGTGTCAGATTAGGTCCCCCCTCACAGTAGTTGTGCCAGATTAGGTGCCCCCTCACAGTAGTTATGCCAGGTTAGGTGCCCCCTCACAGTAGTTATGCCAAGTTAGGTGCCTCTCACAATAGTTGTGCCAGATTAGATTCCCCCTCACAGTAGTTATGTACAGATACGTGCCCCTCACAGTAGTTATGCCAGATTAGGTGCCAACTCACAGTAGTTATGCCAGATAATAGGTGCCCCCCTCACAGTAGTTATGCCAGATTAGGTGCCCCCTCAAAGTAGTTATGCCAGGTTAGGTGGCCCCTCAGTAGTTATGCCATGTTAGGTGCCTCTCAGAGTAGTTATGCCAGAATAGATGCCCCCTCACAGTAGTTATGTCCAGATACGTGCCCCTCACAGTAGTTATGCCAGATTAGGTGCCCCCTCACAGTAGTTATGCCAGATTAAGTGCCCCCTCACATTAGTTATGCCATATTAGGTGTCCCCTCACAGTATTTATGCCAGATAATAGGTGCCCCCTCACAGTAGTTATGCCAGATAATAGGTGCCCCCTCACAGTAGTTATGCCAGATAATAGGTGCCCCCTCACAGTAGTTATGATAGATAATAGGTGTCTCCTCAGTAAAAATGCCCACTTTTGTGCCCCACACTGTAGTTGTGCAGCCCCCTACCCCCCTTTTGCCTCCATTGCCCTCTCCAGACTTCAGCTTTATGAAAGAAAAAAAAAACACATACTTACCTTCTCTGATGACGCCCTACCGAACTCACATCGCGCTGCTGGCTGTGCTGGAGGCCGATTCCCGGGCTTTCAGCACTCCTTCCACAGCCAGCAGCGCCATGTGCAGCCTGCAGGGGGAGCGTTGGAGCTCAGAAGAACAGCGAGCAGAGAAGCAGGGAGCGGAGAGCGCTTTCTGGTTCACCCTGGAACTGCCGGTGAGAGCGTGCGCCGCCCCCTTACCTCTGGGCCCCCCCTTGCCTCTACTCCCCTCTGCCTCTGAAACCCCCCTCCTCCCCGCCTCTGCGGCAGGAGTGTACATTATTATCGTTTGAAGAGCGTTCTGATGGGCCCGGCATTATCACTGTGCTTCATGCCAGGCCCCATCAGAGCAGCGGGCCCCCTTCCCCTGCCGGGCCCGGTCACGGTCACACCCTCTGCGACCGCGATCGTTACGCCCCTGGCAGTGAGACTAAGGAACTCTGCCTAAGGAGGTGGTGATGGTTAGTTCGCTAAAAGAGTTCAAGAGGGCCCTGGATGTATTTCTAGAGGGTAATAATATTACAGGTTATAGCTACTAGTAGAGATGATCGAATGGAATTCGAAGTGGAATTCGTTACGAATTTCATGGAAAATTCGATTCTTAACGAAAGCGAATTTCATGGCGATTCGTAGTAACTAATCTTTTTTTTTTCCTAAAATGGCCACAAGCACATGGCGTGACATGGGGGAAGGATTTCTGGGACAAAGAAGTAAACACCCACAATGCGATCACATGAAGACATGTAGCCAATTAGAAGCCAGCCAGGTCCTGTGATGTCACAGCCCTATAAATAGCTCTGCAGCGCTGGAATCCGCCATTTGCAATTGATTTTAGAACAGAGACAGATGTCAGGAGAGATAGGGCAAGTGATAGAAAAACGTTGCTAAAGAAAAGAAATGAGGAAATCAGGGATAGATAATCTGAATTGAAGGGATAGGAGAGGGACGATTTCTAGACAGAATCCATAGGGGATTATCAGGCAGTGAAATCGCTATTCTGGTACACTGAGCAGCAGTGACTGGGCATTGAGGTTAGCCTGTTATACAGCACTGCACTCTGTTCTAAAGGCTGTTTTGGGGTGCTTTATTCAAAGAAGCACCACTAGTGTCCATTGTTGCAGTGCAGTAAGAGGGTCAGAGCCTTGTTTGGGGTACATTTAAAAAAAATATATATATATATATATTAAAAAAAAAATATTTTGGGTTGTGTTTGGGGAAAAACATATATAATCCGTGATTGGCAGCTTGTAAATGTGAAAGAAATAGTTGCGGCGGGATTCGCCATACAAACAGACAAGCGCCATATAGTGCTAACATTTTCATTGTAGTTGAATTGCCAAGAAAACAGTAAATCTGTGTTTGTGGGGTAGTTCATTTTAAATAACTATTTGCGGCGTTATTCGCCATACAAACAGACAAGTGCCATATAGTGCTAACTTTTTCAGTGTAGTTAAATTGCCAAAAAAACAGTGAATCCGTGTTTGTGTGGTTGTTCATTTTAAATAACTATTTGCAGCGTTATTCGCCATACAAACAGACAAGCGCCATATAGTGCTAACTTTTTCAGTGTAGTTGAATTGCCAAAAAAACAGTGAATCCGTGTTTGTGGGGTTTTTCATTTTAAATAACTATTTGCGGCATTATTCGCCATACAAACAGACAAGCGCCATATAGTGCTAACTTTTTCAGTGTAGTTGAATTGCCAAAAAAACAGTGAATCCGTGTTTGTGGGGTGGTTCATTTTAAATAACTATTTGCAGCGTTATTCGCCATACAAACAGACAAGCGCCATATAGTGCTAACTTTTTCAGTGTAGTTGAATTGTCAAAAAAACAGTAAATCTGTGAGTGTGGGGTTGTTCGTTTTAAATAACTATTTGCGGCGTTATTCGCCATACAAACAGACAAGTGCCATACAGTGCTACCTTTTTCAGTGTAGTTGAATTGCCAAAAAAACTGTGAATCCGTGTTTGTGGTTTTGTTCATTTTAAATAACTATTTGCGGCGTTATTCGCCATACAAACAGACAAGCGCCATATAGTGCTAACATTTTCATTGTAGTTGAATTGCCAAAAAAACTGTGAATCTGTGTTTGTGTGGTAGTTCATTTTAAATAAGTATTTGCGGCGTTATTCGCCATACAAACAGACAAGCGCCATATAGTGCTAACTTTTTCAGTGAAGTTGAATTGCCAAAAAAACAGTGAATCCATGTTTGTGGGGTTCTTCAATTTTAAATAACTATTTGCGGCGTCATTCACCATCCAAACAGAAAAGCGTGATATTGTGCTAACGTAGTCAGTGAAATTGAATTGCCCAAAAAAGGGTTAAAACGTGGTTCTGGGCTAGTTCCTTTTAAATCGATAGTCACAGCATCAGCCGCTATACAAACAAAATGCATAGTGCTATGCAGTAACCCATTGTACTGCAGTTCAGTAACCCATTGTTAGCACACTTGTTGTGTTGATATTTCTGAAAGAAATAGTTAAGCCGTTCTACAAGAATGTGAGCAAAGTATAATTTTTGGGGGTATTCTTCATTTTATTTTATTTTAATTTTTTTTATCAAACAGGATGTCAGACAGAGGGGTGACAGGCCCTTCACAGGGGAGAAGCAGTGGCACAAATGTTTCAGGAACAGGCACAGGTCTCAGCAGAGGAAGGGGACGTGGCATTAGGGGTCACTCCGCGAGGACACGGCTACCGGTGTCATCTAGTGGTCGTGTTGACCATCAACCCAGATGTTCTTGAATGGTTGACTCGGTCATCCACTTCCTCCCAGATGACATCTAAAACCCCCAGCAAAGAGTCAGTGGGTTCGTCAGACACAACCCTTAGTTGGCATGGGCCTGGAGCAGCTCCAGTGCCCTCACCTGTCCTCAACCTGCCTCTGTACTTTTCAGTTCCCTCAGTCAGAGAAGTACTATATGCTATGGGCTCTACCACTACCACTATACAGCGCGGACGAACTACTTGAGGACAGTCAGCAGCTACTTGGAAGCCAAGAGGTGGGGCAGAAATCCACTCCTTCCAGTAGGCGATCAAGTACTGATGAGGAGAGTGTAGTGGGAGGTGATGTTGAGAGCGGTCAGGCTTTGTACACCGAGACAGTTGAGGAGGACATTAGCGACGGGCAAACTGTAGTTGATGATAATGTAGCCGATAGCACTTGGGAGCCGGGTGAAGCAAGGGCTTCATCATCATCATTATCATCATCTGCAGACGAGACTGACAGCTTGCGCGTCAGGCAGCGGTGCAGGCAAGTCGGTAGTGTGGAGGTTAGTCAGCGGAGTGGAAGCAGTGCGAGGTCGGGAGCCAAACGGGCATGGGGTAGACCGCACTCTTCGCAGGTGCTTTCCGGTCTTGAAAAGAGCAGCGCAGGGGCTCAGCCAGGCAGCGGAGGTACCACTCAGTCAGTGCGGAGTGTTGGTGGTAAAATCGCCTACTCGGCGGTGTGGAATTTTTTTGTTAAGACGCCTGAGGAGGTGAACATGGCTATATGTAGAATCTGTGGTCAGAAAGTGAAGCGTGGCCAGGGAGCTAATGTTGGCACCATGGCCCTGCGCCAACATATGCAGCGTCACCACAAAGTGGCCTGGGAGAACCGTGGCTCAGATGTGGTGGTCCAGTCGGCAGCAGCAACAGCTGCATCACCCAGTGGCACGCATCCCATTTCAGGCAGTCAGGGCTCCAGCACCTCTGCCGAAGGGAGATCTCTGTCATTATCTACCACTCCAGATGCTCCTGCTCCTCCTCCTCTTATTCCTCGCCACTCATTACGGCAGCAGTCGTTCACCGAGGCGATTACAAAGAGACAGCAGTACGCGTTCAGCCATCCTACAGCGCCGAAGCTGACCGTGCTCCTGTCCAAGTTGCTCGTGCTGCAGTCCCTCCCTTTTCAACTGGTGGACTCTGCAACATTCAAGGTGAACAGGTGACGCCACTTTCTCCTCCTCGTTGTCAAACTGCTGATCCTGCGCTAATGTCCGGCTCCTTCTCCACCACCTCAGCCTCCACTGCAAGGCCAAGTCATAGTGCTCCTCCAGCATACCACATGTGCAGGGCACGGAGGTGTGTCACACAGTTTTACGCCTGGTTTGCCTGGGCGAACAAAGTCACACAGGGGAGCAACTGCTCCACGTCATTAAAGAAGAAATCGATTGCTGGCTTTCTCCGTGACAACTAAAAATCGGAACCATGGTGACAGATAATGGAAAGAACATGGTGTCAGGGCTGCACCAAGGAGGGCTGAGCCATGCGCCCTGCATGGCGCACGTATTTAATCTGGTTGTCAAACGGTTCCTCAAGTCTTATACCCAACTGCAAAACATTCTAAAAATGGCCAGGAAACTTTGCATGCACTTCAGCCATTCCTACACCGCCAAGCGCACCCTCCTTTAGCTGCAGCAGCAGAATGGCGTCCCCGAACATAGGTTATGTGACGTTTCCACCCGTTGGAATTCTACCCTCCATATGTTGGACCGACTGTACAAACAGAGAAAGGCTATAAACGATTTCTTAATGATCCAAGTGGACAGCAGTACTCCCCTGTGTAATTTTGATGTCAGCCAGTGGTAGCTCATGCGTGACACATGCCGCTTGCTCAGGCCCTTTAAGGAGGCCACGTTATTTGTCAGTCGCCAGGACTACGGTATGAACAACGTCATTCCACTGCTTCATGTCCTGGAACAGATGCTGCAAAATCTTTCCGGTCAGGGGACTGGAGACGTGGAGACTGCATCTCACGGCCACATGAGTCCGGTGGGGGCTGAACTGGAGGAGGAGGAGGACATTGGAGCACAAGCATTTAGTGTTTTTTCTACCCAGGTGACAGAAGAGGAGGAGCAGCCAGAGGAGGTAGAGGGAGATGCGGAAGGTTAGGCAGATGACCCAGAGACACCATGGCAGTATAGAGTGGAGTTGGAGGCAGGGAATCCCTTCCGAGTCATTTGCGCAAATGGCCCGATGCATGCTCACTTGCTTACGTAGTGACAGCCGAATAGTCACCATCCGGCAGAGGGATGACTTCTGGCTCTCCACCCTCTTAGACCCTCGCCTTTTTTTCACCTGCTGAGAGGGAGGACAAACTGAAGTACTATAGAGACATCCTATGTCGTCAGTTGGCTGCTGCCGATCTGCGTCATCGTCCATCCTCTCGCAGGTCTGACCGGGGGGTCCCTCAGCGATCACATACCACTGCCACGGTTGCTGTGGGGGGGTGGGGGGGTATGAGCAGTACCAGCTCCATCAGACGCAACTTGAGTCTGGAGTCACTGATGAGCAGCTCTCTTCACCTGCCAAGTGCGAAAAGTACTCACCAGCAGCAGCAGGTAGACCAGGAGCAGACCCAGAACCAGCAGGTGGTGGCCTACTTGGACAGCACCCTGCCACCCCACATTAAAGATCCGCTGGACTACTGGGCAGCCAGACTGGATTTGTGGCCGCAACTGGCCGAGTTTGCACTGGAGAAGCTGTCCTGCCCGGCTAGTAGTGTGGCATCAGAGCGGGTGTTCAGTGCGGCGGGGGCCATAGTTACCCCAAGGAGAAGTCGCCTGTCCTTCCAAAATGTGGAAAGGCGTAAATCAGACATGATGCGTCACCCAAACCTTAACAAATGAGACTGTATTCTTCAGGGTACCTGCCTCAGCCAGTCTTATGATGCTGCCACCCGCCTGATGCCACACATCTGCCAGCTGCTCCTTCTACCACCCAGTATCTTTACCAGTGACTGGTATTGCCACCCACCTCTCCACTCTGTCACTGACCCAATATGTAGCCTTCTGATGCTGCTGCCACCTCAACAATCAGGTCTCATGCTGCTACTGCTGTCACCTCCAGTCTATGTCAACATGCCACTCTGTGGCCTGATGCTGCTGCTGCTGCCACCTCCACATGCCGTGTCCTAGCTGCCGCTACCTCCAAATTATGTAATTGTGCCACTCTGTGGCCTACTCATGCTTCTTACCTTGATGATTTGGTGGACGGGCCCAGATAATTTTGTACAAAATATATTTGCCAAGAATCTCTAATTTACTAAACAAGCATAGCATTAACTCCAGAATACTTCATATCTCTATGGCATTTTGTGCTTTATCTGGTTAGTAGTGTGCCGTTGCATTGTATGTATTTTCCTTTCTTTGTGCATTTAGCCATAGCAACGTGCACCTGCGCACTGGGATGTGCTGACTGAAATTCCCCGTTTTTTCTTTGTTTGTACTGGAGGTGTGGATACTCCATTTGGTCATGCACTCCTGACTAGCCCTGTCTGCCCCATAGGCGTATTTTAATTAGTGTAACTATAAAGCCGAGTGGACTCGGCATGCATGCTTGGTACCTGCATCCCTGTATTAGTGAAGGCCTTTGAAGCACCATAAATGGCAAAAGGCAGAAGGGACCCAGCATGCATGTGGAACCAAACACCCCCTGATTATATGGAAGCCAAGGTTGGCACATAACAGGTAGGAAATAGTTTTAGGTTCCCGTTTTACAGAGATCACCTTGACGATTTGGTGGACGGGCCCAGATAATTTTGTACAAAATATATTTGCCAAGAATCTCTAATTTACTAAACAAGCATAGCATTACTGTAGCTCCAGAATACTTCATATCTCTATGGCATTTTGTGCTTTATCTGGTTAGCAGTGTGCCGTTGCATTATATGTATTTTCCTTTCCTTGTGCATTTAGCCATAGCAACGTGCACCTGCGCACTGGGATGTGCTGACTGAAATTCCCCTTTTTTTCTACTCATGCTGCTGCAGCCGCCTCCGCACTTTGTGTCCTACCTGCCGCTACGTCCAAATTATGTAATTGTGCCACTTTGTGGCCTACTCATGCTGCTGCCGCCGCCTCCACGCGCTGTGTCCTAGCTGCCGCTACGTCTAAATTATGTTATTGTGCCACTCTGTGGCCCACTCATGCTGCTGCCGCCGCCTCCACACGCTGTGTACTAGCTGTCGCTACCTCCAAATTATGTAATTGTGCCACTCTGTGGCCTACTCATGCTGCTGCGGCCTCCACATGCTGTGTCCTAGCTGCCACTACCTCCAAATTATTTAATTGTGCCACTCTGTGGCCTACTCATGCTGCCGCCGCCTCCACACGCTATGTTCTAGCTGCCGCTACCTCCAAATAATGTAATTGTGCCACTCTGTGGCCTACTCATGCTGCTGCCGCCTGCACACGCTGTGTCCTAGCTGCCTCTACCTCTTAATTATGTAATTGTGCCACTCTGCGGTATGTTGCATTTAAATTTTTATGACTGCTGCTGCCTCTCCCAGGGTGTGTCACTGTGCCAGTATGTCTCATTATAATTAGTATGACTCCTGCTGCCTTCTCCACTCTGTGGCCTTTAAATGTATTTGACTGCTGCCTCTTGCAGAAGCTGTTACGGTGCCACTCTGTGGCCTTGAAATGTATTCGACTGATGCCTCTTACAGATGCTGTTACTGTGCCACTCTGTGGCCTTGAAATGTATTCAACTGCTGCTGCCTCTTGCAGCTGCTGTTACGGTGCTACTCGTTGGCCTATTAAATTTATTTGACTGCTGCTGCCTCTTGCAGCTGCTGTTACGGTGCCACTCGTTGGCCTAGTAAATTTGTCAGACTGCTGCTGCCTCTTGCAGCTGCTGTTACGGTGCCACTCGTTGGCCTAGTAAATTGATTAGAATTTTTTTGACCTTCTGCTAGGCAGCAGCATGTCACTCGTAAATTTTTAGTACGTTCTGTAGTCCTATTCCATTATTCATAGCTCAAGTATACAGGAAACCCTGTTTGTTTTGAATTCCGGCCCCCGGGACGCTCAGCGATGAGCATGGGGGAGGCGAGAGGCAGGGGCTCCCACAGGTGGTAGCTCAGCTTCCTGCAGACTGTCAGCTCGAGCTCAAGATGGAATTCCAAGCTTTCTTGGCATACTGCGTCAATACTGACATTTTACCACAGTTGAGGCAAAGCTGGAGCCTTCACTGCACCTCCTCTGTCTTACGTTCCCGTCCACTGGCATAACCAGCCCCGATACTGATTAGAACATATACTACAGTTGATCTTAACCAAAAGGCCGAGAATTCTTTTTTACGGTCTGCTCTTCAGGGTATGTCACCATGCCACTCTCCGGCCTGATGCTGCTGCCGGCGCCGACTCCACATGCCGTCTCCTAGCTGCCGCTACATCAAAATTATGTAATTGTGCCACTCTGTGGCCTCCAAATTGTACTACTACTTCCACTGCTGCTGCCACTTCCAGGGTCTGTTATTTTGCCACTCTGTGGCCTACTCATGCTGCTGCCAACTGGCCACACTGTAGTTGTGCCACTCTATAGTCTGCTGATGCTGCTGCCACTGCCATCTCCACTCTGTCTGGGAGGGCTCTGCTTGTATAAGCGTGTAATAGAACAGGTTCTGTCGAAATGTATGTGGAATCAGTGAATTGGTGTAAAAGGCGTGCGCTTTTGGCGCTCAAGTAGGATCTTGGGCCTCTGCACGATTCTTTATAGCTGGCGCTAACATTGACCTGTAAGGCTGAGTTCAGACTTGAGTTATTTGGTGAGATTTGGCCCCTTAACTTCCCAAATACATAAAAGTGTGCAGCGATTCTAAGAGTGACGCCTGTTATGTGCATGTCACACTGGTTCACAGTATTCTTTCACTACCACAGTAGACTCCCTATGCGTTTTACTGCAAGGCACAGTGTTCTACACCACTATCCAGGCTCTCTTCAGCCCGGAAGTAGCCGTTTTTTAACACGATTCGCCACGAATGTATTCGGATCGAAGCAAATCTTTTCGGAAATTTCGGCGAACCAGCCGAATCGAATTTTTGAAAAATTTGCTCATCTCTAGCTATTAGAGATGGGTCGTTGATCCAGGGAGTTATTCTGATTGTCTGATTGGAATGGGGAAGGAATTTTTATCCCCTAAAGTGGGGAAAATTGGCTTCCACCTCACTGCGGTTTTTTTTGCTTCCTCTGGATCAACTTGCAGGATAACAGGCCGAACTGGATGGACAGATGTCTTTTTTCGGCCTTATAAATTATATTGCTATGTTACTATGTTACTTATGTCCTTTTCTAGATATTTTTAATCAACAAAAGAACAAAACATGGCTCACTTAGGCCAGTTTCACACCATACTACAGATTGCACACATGTGCTTCTGGAAGTCCGCCAGGCCCCATTCACTATAATGTGGACCAGCTGGAGATCCTGCCTCAACACAACAAATATCCAGAGAGGCAGCCAGACAAATACTACTGCACATAGCTGTTTTTGTCTGGCCGCCTCTTGGCATATATATAGTGAAAGTAGTCAGGCGGACTTCTGTCAGGACACGTGTGCACACAGTAGTACAGATCCGGCAGCCTGTTCCCCTGAAACTGGCCTTTTACAGACAGTTACAAATATGGTCATAAAAAATGCAAGAACTGTCCCCTAATGATAGTGGAAAAAAGTTTTTCCTCATTTGTCACCCATACAGTACGTCTTATAACATCAAAAGTTATTGCAACATTGCCAATATGGTCTATCTTGCAACTCAATTTGTTGCAAACAATATGTCGTCTAATCCTAACCTTAAAGGTCAGAATTAGACATAATTTGTCTGATGCTGAAATAATTAATACTTCTAAAATCTCCATGCTATCTTGGCTCTTCAAAGTGGGGGTGATATTTGTGTTTTCCTTTTTAAAGTAATAGAAAAAGTATTACGATTTGTGAGGAGAGGGGACCATAAAAGAAAGCTACTAGACAGGGAAGTTTGGGGGATTTTTATGTTGAACACTAGATTACCTTTAGGATTAAATCTTTTCCAGGATTTAATTTATCATTATTGAAATAATACAATATGTGGAATGAAACAGGTATATAAAGGCTTGCAACAGAACGCATACACTAATAATGCACAATATCCTGATGAAATAGAATATGTTAACAGCTAACTGGTATATAAATGCTATTATTGCAGCACAAAGCCTTTACTATTAATGTACAGTATCATGATGTAATCACTGAGAAGTTAGAATGTGAGTGGCTGTAGTAATGGAAAAAGCAATAGCAGCACAAGCCATCTGGCAAATAGTAGTAGTAGCAGCAGCAGGGCACAGTTCTCCATTGTTTTCAATAGTGGACACTTTATTATTAAGGACAATAGAATGAGATTGTGAACTGGGTAGCCCATTCCTCCTCTCATGTTGAGATCACCTCTGAGTCTTAGTGCCATGGGTCACTGCATTCCTCCTACTTCTCCTTGCAGCCCAGAAAAGCCTTTTAGTTACCTCATCTCTGTTTTTACTGCCTCCCTCTAGTGAGGCATTTTTACTTCCTCCCTCTAGTGGGAAACAAAAGCCTACATACAGAAGACTCACCAGAGAATGTCTCATTTGAGGACGTTTGAGAATAGTCAGAGTTTAGACTGCCATGAGGAGGAAGCTCAGAGGCAGGTTGAGGCCCCATGCACAGCTATGTTGATGGTAATAGTTGTAGTAATGTCATGTGTAGCAGCATTGTTGGTGGTGGTAGCGGTAATGTTAGTCTGGAAAAGCGAATCGTTGTCATGCTGTTTTAGAGCTGCTCCCCAAAAAAAGAAGAAAAAAATTCTTGTTCATAGCAAGCCACTTTCTCTTCCAACATTACCATTTGTGTGTAAAAACATGGGCAGGCATCTGCCCCCCTTATGGCATAATTTTTGATCCTTTGCAGATCAATCCACTGTTTCTTCGGACATTAACATTTGTGTGTATAAACAGAGGCATTCATAGCCACCAGGTTTCTGTTGTTTTGAACAGCAGATACCCAGGACTAATTTCTGTGATTATCAATAATGTCTATAACTGCAGAATTTAACCATTCAGATATTAGTCAAATTCTGGAGCCAGAATGCCCCCCCCTCATTGGGATTCAGGAAGAAGTTCCTGAGTGGTAATAGGCCTGAGTTTGTACACGACTAACAGACATATTACAGGTAGGTATATTCAAATGCAAGTCTGCACTTGGCAGCACTGCATTAGAATATACTGAATTTTCTATTCAGTAATGCATTAGATCCCATTACTGAACAGATGACTGAATATATGATTAAGGACTGCATGTTGAGGTTCTCTCGGATGCCTAAAAAAAGTTTTAAAAAAAGTTAAAGTTTTTTAAAAGATTTAAAAATATATAAATATTCGAACCACTTCCCCAAAATGAAAATGAAAAGAAACTATAAAAAAAATCATAGGAATCGACACATCTGAAAATACATGTACTATTCAAATATAAAAATATTTATCCAATACAGCAATTTGCTGTCTTTTTGTCACTTCAGCCCCCCAAAACAATTAAATTAAAAGTGACTAGTGCTGAGTGAATCAAAGCCAAAAAATGAATCTATTTTTCCTGAAATAGCAGCAAAAAAAAATAAATTGCATACCTCATTCATTTGTTTGTGGAGAGGTCTTCGCAGCCATCTTGATTGAAGAAAGTGCGCAAAATCATCACGTTGCAGCGTAAGATTTAACAAGGTTTCTTCAATCAAGATGGCCGCGATGGCCTCTCCGTGAGCAAATGACAGGTATGTATGAAGAACCCCTGAAAGGTATCCATTTTAACATCAGATGCTGCGATCAGCGATGAACGCGGCATCTGAGGGGTTCAACTACGGGGGGGGGGGGGGGGTTGGCTCAACCGCCTTTCCCCTCATAGCACCTGCTACTTAAAAAAGAATGCAATTCATGACAAAGTAAATAGTAGCGAGTCAAATTTCTTTATGAAATTTGACGAAGCAGATAATCTAATTTTTCAGAACTTTGCGCATCAATAAAAGTGATTAAAAAGTCCAAAAAATACTCCAAAATCACACAGCTCCGTAAATGGAACTATGAAAAAAAGTTATGGGGATCAGAATATATATATTTTTCCAATATTAAAACCAAAAAACCTATATAAATGTGGTATAATTGTAATCATACTGACTCTGAGGATGAAGGTAACAAGTCAGTTTTACCATATGGAGAACGCTGTAAAAATAAAACCTATAATACTCATACTAATACCCAGAATTTTTTATTTTTCAATTCAACCCTATTTAGAATTTTTTTCCAGCTTTCTACTACATTGTATAAAATGTTAAATGGAACCATTAGAAAGTATCACTTGTCCTTCAAACACAAGCCTATGTGTAAAAACGAAAAAAAAAAGAAGGCTGGGAGTAAAAAATGCAAATACAAAAACGGAAAATGGTCCGGTCCTGAAAGGGTTAAGGCATACATTTTAGACTGCTTGTTGATAATAAGCCACTTTATGTGTTTAAAACCATCTGCCCCCAGTAAGGGACATTTTTTGGAACATTTGTAATATTAAAAGCATAACAAATAAAACGGCACATTGTGTTTTGAAATATATTGTTTGTTAACCCCGTCAACCATGCACTTTTCCTGTAGCTATATCAGTATGTCAGTGTCACTCCGACATTATTTGCTATTTCCGTCAAGGACCTTAAAAGGGGGAGGAGGGTGAGAGCAAAAACAAATATAAACATTAAAAAAAAGAGTATTGAGATTATGGCAATACAAAAAACAAGTGACTTTTAATAAAAAGTGATACAATGTAAAAGTAATAAAACATAAAAAATATATACAGTACAGACCAAAAGTTTGGACACACCTTCTCATTCAAAGAGATTTCTGTATTTTCATGACTATGAAAATTGTAGATTCACACTGAAGGCATCAAAACTATGAATTAACACACGTGGAATTATATACCTAACAAAAAAGTGTGAAACAACTGTAAATATGTCTTATATTCTAGGTTCTTCAAAGTAGCCACCTTTTGCTTTGATTACTGCTTTGCACACTCTTGGCATTCTCTTGATGGGCATCAAGAGGTAGTCACCTGAAATGGTTTTCACTTCACAGGTGTGCCCTGTCAGGTTTAATAAGTGGGATTTCTTGCCTTATATGGGGTTGGGACCATGAGTTGTGTTGGGCAGAAGTCAGGTGGATACACAGCTGATAGTCCTACTGAATAGACTGTTAGAATATTTATTATGGCAAGAAAAAAGAAGCTAAGTAAAGAAAAATGAGTGGCCATCATTACTTTAAGAAATGAAGGTCAGTCAGTCTGAAAAATTGGGAAAACTTTGAAAGTGTCCCCAAGTGCAGTCGCAAAAACCATCAAGCGCTACAAAGAAACTGGCTCACATGAGGACCGCCCCAGGAAAGGAAGAGCAATAGTCACCTCTGCTGCGGAGGATCAGTTCATCTGAGTCACCAGCCTCAGAAATCGCAGGTTAACAGCAGCTCAGATTAGAGACCAGGTCAATGCCACACAGAGTTCCAGCAGTAGACACATCTCTACAACAACTGTTAAGAAGAGACTGTGTGCAGCAGGCCTTCATGGTAAAATAGCTGCTAGGAAACCACTGCTAATGACAGGCAACAAGCAGAAGAGACTTGTTTGGGCTAAAAAAACACAATGAATGGACATTAGACCAGTGGAAATCTGTACTTTGGTCTGATGAGTCCAAATTTGAGATCTTTGGTTCCAACCACCGTGTCTTTGTGTGACGCAGAAAAGGTGAACGGATGGACTCTACATGCCTGGTTCCCACCGTGAAGAATGGAGGAGGAGGTGTGATGGTGTGGGGGTGCTTTGCTGGTGACACTGTTGGTGATTTATTCAAAATTGAAGGCATACTGAACCAGCATGGCTACCACAGCATCTTGCAGCCGCATGCTATTCCATCCGGTTTGCGTTTAGTTGGACCGTCATTTATTTATCAACAGGACAATGACCCAAAACACACCTCCAGGCCGTGTAAGGGCTATTTGACCAAGAAGGAGAGTGATGGGGTGCTATGCCAGATTACCTGGCCTCCACAGTCACCAGACCTGAACCCAATTAAGATGGTTTGGGGTGAGCTGGACCGCAGAGTGAAGGCAAAAGGGCCAACAAGTGCTAAGTATCTCTGGGAACTCCTTCAAGACTGTTGGAATATCATTTTAGGTGACTACCTCTTGAAGCTCATGAAGAGAATGCCAAGAGTGTGCAAAGCAGTATTCAAAGCAAAAGGTGGCTACTTTGAAGAACCTAGAATATAAGACATATTTTCAGTTGTTTCACACTTTTTTGTTAAGTATATAATTCCAAATGTGTTAATTCATAGTTTTGATGCCTTCAGTGTGAATCTACAATTTTCATAGTCATGAAAATACAGAAAACTCTTTGAATGAGAAGGTGTGTCCAAACTTTTGGTGTGTACTGTATATATTGTGAGTTTGATATCACCATTTTCATCTTATCATTCCAAAAATTTAAATAAAAAGCAATCAAAAATTATAGAGACACAAAATACAATTGATTGTAGGGTTCTTAAGCCTTGTGAAAATGAAAAAAATTAGACTAATGCACCATAATATTGGAAAACATGTACTGTACTTTTTTTTCACGGTCCTATGTTGATAAAGTCTCCACCTAAACTGCAAGAAAAACTGGGGGTCAGTCAGCACATCCAAGTATGCAGGTGCACGTCACATTGGTGTGGCTGCAAAATAGAAGAGTAAAACATAAAAAATGCAACAGCACTCTGCGAACACAGACAATAAATTGAGTACATATAATACTGCCATACTCACTATCCACACAATACTAGTGCTACATTGTAAATGTAAGATTCTTGGCAAATAATTTTGTACAAAAATTATCTGTGCCCGTCTGCCCTACATCAAGGCGATCTCTTTAAGACGGGAACCTAACACTAAACGCCATAGTCACTAAGTGCCATAGCAGCCTCCATTAACTACAGAGGATGCAGGCTCCACATGCATGCTAAGCCGATATTATACTGTATATGAAATTATAAGCTAAGCCGACATTATGAAACTCCTGTGGGGTCAAAACTAGAGATGAGCCAAGTTTGTCCTAATTAATTTGTCACCAAGCACATTATAAATCAGCTATTTCTTGGCCTGCAGGGAGAGTGTATCTTAGTGTAAATAACTGTACATCGCAGAAACATGCATTGCTTATCTGTTGGGGTAGTGATAGTTAGACTCAGTTCACACTTCACTTATTTGGTCAGTTACGGTCAAATAACTGAAGTGTAAACTTAGCATTACAGGTCAATGTTAAAGGGGTTGTCCAAGTTATGGAAAAAAAAATATAGCACTGTAAATCTGATGGGTAGCAATATATAACTAAGTTCAGCAAGTTTTAGGCAAAAAAAAAATCTATATTTCCTCATTTCCCTGGTTCTCTTCTGGCCTTTGTTTACATGCAGTAATAACAATCTCTGCCCCTCCCCCTTTCTCTGCAAAGGCAGTGAATATAAGTGCTGTGAGTACATGTCTGCCTGCAGGGATACTCAGCAGCATGTTGTTTGTGTAGGACTACAAGTCCCAGCTGTACAATGACACCGCTGATAAACACAGGAAATTCTCCCTACCTGTTCTTGTACAATTCCTCTATAGCTC
The DNA here is from genome assembly GCA_900303285.1 of Rhinella marina. Lineage (NCBI taxonomy): Eukaryota > Metazoa > Chordata > Amphibia > Anura > Bufonidae > Rhinella > Rhinella marina. The sequence continues at coordinate 24,973 of ONZH01012775.1, forward strand.
CTTGCCCAGCATTTGTCTCCTCTCACTGCTGCAGCTACTATTTGTTGTAAAGCCTTGAGCCCTCAGTGTGTTCTGGCTGAAGGGGTTAATGTTTTATCTGAAGGAATCCAGGGAGAGCAGACAGCAGGAGCCGGCAAAGAAAGGGGGCTTGGCCAGTGACGTCTTGTGTACAGACTGTTATCTGAACTCTGAGGCTTGTACACGAAACATCACAGACCAGGGAGATAAGGTGACATCACAGGTCATGTGACCCTCAGTCAACTCTGAGAAACCAGCAGCTTTAGAAACACAAAGTATATGGGAAAGTTGTTATACCTGACAAGTTAGAAACATATAAAGAACAAAATATAACTCGGACAACCCCTTTAAGGTCAGGTATAATGTACTTAACTGTGCACTTGCCCTAGATTCTACTACAGAGTAAAAGAGTGCACTCCTATTACACTGTCTGATGATTCTACATAGATTGCTAGAGAACCTGTTCTGTTAGATGCTGATACAAGTAGTGGCCCCTGAAAAAAATGATTCTGTCTTTTGAGCATCCACCTTCACGGGGTCAGTATTTGGTCAGTAATTGATCAGTGTAGTCAGGCAAAAAAGTGGAGTGAATCTAAAACAGAGATGGCACATAATGGGAATATGTGCATATCTTCTGTGTTTTGGACCCACTTCTGCTTTTGGCTTCCAGTTCATGACCAAATCCTGATGCAAAACACTGTCCATGTGACAGAGACATTATGGATGCTTCAAAGACAGGATCCATTGTGATTTTCATTTTTCGGTTCTTCGGACAGATCAGAAAAAGGGTAAAATAAATGGTTATGTCAACAAGGCCAAACAGGGACATTAGTGGCTCCATCACAGAGTGATGGTGGCACAGCATGAGGAGTTAACATAGTAGCCTAGTCACAGAGTGGGGACTGTGGCAACAGCATGAGGAGTCAACATAATGGCCCAGTCACAGGGTAGGGATGTGGGGGGCAACAGAAGTAGCAGTAACAGCACAAGATGGTGATGACAGTAGGAGAAGATGGTAGCAGAGACAGCCGATGTGTGGCATCAGAATAGTGGCTGAAGCATATGGCCAGAAGAAACGGGTCTTTTTCACAAAGTTTTGGTGTGGCACTCAGAATGATCTAGTCTGACGCATCAGGCACTGGCATGTGGAAATCCCGGCTGATCCATGTCCGATTCATCTTTACAAAGGTTAGTCTCCCAACATCTTATGTTGAAAGATGAGTTCTCTTTGGGGTAACTATGCATCCTGCCGCACTAAACACCTGCTCTGATGCCACAATACTGGCCATGCAGGAAAGCATGTCCAGGGCAAACTCAGCCAGTGGCAACCACAAATCAAGTTTGGCTGTCCAGTAGTCCGTGGTATCTTGGATGTGGGGTGGCAGGGTGCAGTCCAAGTATGCCCCCAAATGCAGATGGAGCTGGTGCTGCTCCTGCCCAGTCAGACCTTTGTGAAGATGGGTGATGGCGCACATATGCAGCCGCCAACTGACTACATACGTAGGATGTCTCAATAGTACTTGAGTTTAGCATCCCTCTCAGTAGGTGTAACAAAGGCCCCCATTTTAACATGGTAGCAAGAGTCTAAGACCATGGAGAACCAGTAGTCATCCCTCTGCTGAATGGTGATTCTCCTGCTCCTCTCCTGTTGCTTGGGCAGATAAACCATCTATTTTTGCATACAGTTCCTGGGCTTTAATCTCCTCCTCCACCAGTTCAACCCCCACATGGCTCAGATGGCCGTGAAATGTAGGCCCCACGTCTCCTGTCACTTGGCCATCCAGATGTATCAACATCTGTTCTAGGACATAAAGGAGTTGGATGACATCATACATTCCATAGTCCTGATGAGTCCTGATGACTGACAAATTAAGTGGAAATAAAGTGGCCACTTCAACGTCAAAGTTACACAGGGGAATACCCCTGTCTACCTGCATTATCAAGAGATATGTCAGGGCCTTCCCCAACATGTGGAGGGTAGAATTCTGATGTGTTTAAACGTCGCATACGATGCAATGTTGGGGAACACCATTCTGCCTCTGCAGTTCAAGGAGGGCTTGTTATGCAGTGTAAAAGTGGCTAAAGTGTATGTATGTATGTATTGTCAAAACGTATTACAGTTGGGTGGAAGACTTCAGGAACCGGTTTACAACCAGATTAAAGGTGTGCTCTATGCAGGGTGCATGGGCAGCCTTTCTTGACGCAGTGCTGACCATGGTTCTAATCTTCAGTTGGTGAGGAGTCAGCCAAGATTCGATTTTTTGGTTGATGAGGCCAAGCAGTTCCTCCCCTGTGACTCCGTTAGCCTAGGCAAGCCAGGTGCAGAACAGCGTTACATCTCTGCTCTCTTCATAGGTGGTATGCCGAAGGACCACTCCAAACTGTGCCTACAGTGGAGGCTGAGTACAAGGTGCAGAATGAGCAGGCAGAGGAGGACATTGCCGCCACAGTCATAGAATGATAACGCGGAGGTGGCATTGTGATAACCTGGACAAGTTGCTGGTGTGTCTGGGCCAGAACTACATTTATCCAGTGGGCCATAAAGGACATTTATTATCCTGAACCATAGTTACAGCTCCACACATCGGCGCTGCCATTAACTGTACACAGAGACTGACCGGCTCAAGGAATGGCCCACTTTATGCTCTACGTACGTATGCAGAACTGGTACAACTTTTTTAGAAAAGTAGTGACGGCTTGGGACTTCCCACCTTGGCACAGCCATCAGTGCAGAGTCAACCACATGGAAAGGGAGGAATCGTAGTACCAGCAACTTTGCCAGAAGCATGTTCAGCTTCTGCGCTATTGGATGAGTGCATGCATACTGTTGTCTCTGCAATCGCCTTGGTGATAGTTTGCGGGTGTAACGCATGATAAGGAGTAGGAAGAGGAGCATCAGGACCAGATGGGAAGGAAACACAGCTCTCTTCTGCTGAGGTGGTGGAGCCCTGACTGCTGGAGAAAGGGTGGGGGCCACTGGGAGATGTGTCAGGCTGTACCACTATATTAGCGTTGCGGTTTTCCCAGGCCACTTTATAATGACGCTCCATGTGTTGACATAGGGCTGTAGTAGCAGGTCCTCCGGTGATTTGATGAGAAATTCACACACCGGCAAAAATGGCATTTTACCCCCACCGCTGCATGATGACTGCCTGCCTGTGCCTGCCTCTGCCTCTATGAAGCCGTGCACCACTAGTTGTTTCCAAACAGGTAGGCTCCTGCGTGGCAGACAGTCTATCCTGGTCACGTTAGGTTCCCAATCGAGGAAGCAACAGTTATAATACACAGGTTATTCACCCCAATATGAGAATCAAGGTCTAATGGAATTGCTTATCTAAGAAAAAAGGTCGGCATCCCAATATCAGTTATATTACACAGATTATTCACCCCAATATGAGAATCAAGGCCTAATGGAATTGATTATCTATTTTAGAAGACACCCCAATAACAGTTATATTAAACAGCTTATTTGCCCCAAACTGAGAATCAAGGCCAAATGGAGTAACTTAATTATGAAATAAGGTGGACATCCCAATAATAGTTATATTACTCCGGTTATTAACCCCCAATATGAGAATCAAGGCCTTAAGGAATTGTTTATCTATTTTACAATGTAGATACCTCAATAACTTGTTTACAGAGGTTACTCACCCCAATATGAGAATCAAAGTGTAATGGAATTGCTTATGTATTAAATAAGGTGGACTCCCCAATAACAGTTATATTACACAGATTAGTCACCAAAATATGAGAATCAAAGTCTAATGCAATTGCTTATCTATGAAATAAGGTGGACATCCCAATATCAGTTATATTATACAGGTTATTCACCCCAATATAAGAATCAAAGCCTAATGAAATTGTTTACCTATTTTACAAGCTGGACACCCCAATAACATTTATATTAAACAGCTTATTCACCCCATATGAGAGTCAAGGTCTAATGGAGTTACTTAGTTATGAAATAAGGTGGACATCCCAATAATAGTTATATTACACAGGTTATGCACCCCATTATGAGAATGAAGGCCTTATGGAATTGATTATCTATTTTGCAAGTTAGATACCCCAATAACTTGTATATTACAGAGGTTATTCACCCCAATATGAGAATCAAGGCGTAATAAAATTGTTTATATAGTAAACAAGATGGGCACCCTAATAACAGTTATATTAGACAGCTTATTCACCCCAATTTGAGAATCAAGGCGTAATAGAATTGCTTGTCTATTTAAAAAAATGGACACCGTTCAATTAGATAGCTCTGTGCCCTACACAGGGGATAGATTCAAACTGCACTGTCTCTTATGGATCCCTTCAGATTACAGAGCCTGCACTGTGTTGCAGTCTTCCTATACTCTCTGTATGCTCTCCCTACAGTGTCTGAAAACTCTCTCTACAGTCTCCCTAAACTGTCCATATCCCAGCTTAGACTATTAAAAGCTTTGTAAAACTCTTTCCCTAGCACTTGCCATGTCTCTCCCTATGCTCAGTTCACTGTAAAATGACAGAGACCGGGCAGGATGAGGCTTTTTATAGGTCTGTGACATCACAGGGATCACAGGGATCTGCTGTATGGCATGCTGCATGGCATTATGGGTGATCCCTCATTCCCGGGCTTCTTACTTTCACTTTATAACATGTGCAACAGCCATTTTAGAAAAAATCCAATTTGTGACCACGAAGCGCAAGGAAATTCGGATTCATGGTGAATAGTGTTAGGCGAGCACCTCTGTGCTCGTATGCTCTGGCCGAGCACTAGGTGTTGCTCGAGTGCTTGGCTGAGCAACCGACCATGACGTTAGTCAATGGGACTAAACCAGGCACCCCCCACTCGGAAGAGGGGAGGGTGTCTGGTTAATAGAAAAAGGTCAGAATCGCAACTTCTCCTCTTTTACTCCTTTCACTCATAAAAGTATGCTAATTAACTGAATTTGTACACATTAGCGCACAATGCGTACGCATTAGCGTACAAATGCATACACATTAGCATACAAATTTGTACACATTAGCGTACAAATCAATATTACAGTGCGGGGAAGAGACTACAGCATTGCGCTCGAGTACACTCGGTGTTCGGCCGAACACCGAGCGGACCCGAGCGTAGGTATGCATGCTCGCTCAACACTAATGGTGAATCAATCTTTTCCTGAAATATGGATTGAATTCCACTTAGTTTAGTGTGATTTGCTCAACACTAGTCAAAACCATCACTACTCCCATAGCTGAATTCTTTGATGCAGTAATTTCCGAAAGTGTTTTTATTTATTTTTTATTTATTTGTTTTTGGGGAGGGCCGGGGAGAGGGCTTTTGTTGCATTTCAAATGCAACATGGTGCGCAAAACTCATTCCAACAAATTCAATTATCAAAACGTCAAATGGCACTCCTTCCCTACCATTTGCCCAAACAGCATAATTTGACTATATATGGAGTATTTCAGTACTTAGAAGAAATTACATGGACTGTTTTTTCCACTTTTACCCCTGTGAAAATGAAAAAGTTGAGATTAAAGCAAAATAGCATTAGGAAAATAAGTTCTGATTCAAATAAAGCCAATGAAACACCCATGAGTCAAAACTGTCACTACACACCTAGTTGCATTTATTTTTCCCCCTACATTTGTTAATTCTGATCATAAGGGCTCCTGCAAACAACCATTGTCAGCCAGTGCCCATATTGTGGCCCACGTGCTGACGCCATACGTCACCACACATGGAATTTCGCGCAGGATCATCAAGCAAGATAGCGACAGCCGGCTCTTTGCGCTCAAATGGATGAGGTTGGTATGATTTTTTTTTTTTGCTGCCATTCAGGGAAAATTGATTAGTTACCATGAAGCATGAGGAAATTCGGCTCTGCAGCAAATCGTATAGTAGCCGCACTCTAGTGTTGACACCAACAAGTGACCAAGTTAGTTGAAGTATCAGGTGAGCCACCCAAAAATTTACCCTAACACAGCAAGGCGGTGAACCCAGAGTGACCAAGTTACACTCAGGTAGCAGGTGAAGCACATAAAATTTTACCCTGACACAGCATGGCGGTGAACCCAGAGTGACCAAGTTACACTCAGGTAGCAGGTGAAGCACATAAAATTTTACACTGACACAGCATGGCGGTGAACCCAGAGTGACCAAGTTACACTCAGTTAGCAGGTGAAGCACATAAAATTTTACACTGACACAGCATGGCGGTGAACCCAGAGTGACCAAGTTACACTCAGTTAGCAGGTGAAGCACATACAATTTTACACTGACACAGCATGGCGTGAACCCAGAGTGACCAAGTTACACTCAGGTAGCAGGTGAAGCACATAAAATTTTACACTGACACAGCATGGCGGTGAACCCAGAGTGACCAAGTTACACTCAGGTAGCAGGTGAAGCACATAAAATTTTACCCTGACACAGCATGGCGGTGAACCCAGAGTGACCAAGTTACACTCAGGTAGCAGGTGAAGCACATAAAATTTTACACTGACACAGCATGGCGGTGAACCCAGAGTGACCAAGTTACACTAAGGTAGCAGGTGAAGCACATAAAATTTTACACTGACACAGCATGGCGGTGAACCCAGAGTGACCAAGTTACACTCAGGTAGCAGGTGAAGCACAAAAAAATTTTACACTGACACAGCATGGCAGTGTCAGTGTAATACGACCAATGCCTTGGTCAGACTGAGATTGCAGTCAAATGGCTGTAGGTGAGCCTCCCAAGAATTTGTTTTGGAGTGTCTATAGTTGACCCTCCTGTAAAATTGTTTTTGAGTGTCTGTAGTTGACGGTCCTAAAAAAATTATTGGAGAGATGGCCTGTAGGTGTCCCCCTGTAAACATTGTAAAGAGCGCCAGTAGGCCCTCAGAAACATTGCCTGTTGGCTCAGCGTTTGTGTGCGAAGAGGAGGAGGAGGAGAGGAGAGGATACATAAAGAATCTTCACGTTGAGCTGCTTTCCCACGGTGGAGATTTCCATTTCGGTGAAATCCAGGCTTTATTCATTTCAATAATCGTCAGCCTGTCAGCGCTGTCAGTTGACAGACGTGTACGCTTATCAGTGATGATGCCACCAGCTGCACTGGAGACCCGCTCTGACAACACGCTAGCGGCAGGGCAGGCCAGCACCTCCAAGGCGTACAGCGCCAGTTCGGGCAATGTGTCCAGCTTTGCAACCTAGTAGTTGTATGGAGCAGAGTGATCACGCAGGACGTTGGTATGGTCAGCTAGGTACTCCCTCACCATCTTTCTGAACAGCTTCTTCCTACTGAGGGACGGGTGACATAGTCTTGCTGGGGTGCCATAAAACTGGCAAAAGCCTTGGAGAGTGCTCCCCTGCCAGTGCTTGACAAGCTGCCTGCTCGCCTCCTCTCCCCTGCTAGTTGGCCCACAGAACTACGTCCTCTGCCGCTAGTGGTGTCAGATGGGAAGGATAGTTTCAGCTTGTGCACCAGGGCCTGTTGATATTGATTCACTCTCATACTCCTCTCCTCTACATGAATGAGAGTGGAAAAGTTCTGCTTGTACCGGGGGTCCAGGAGGGTGACCCAGTAATCGGTGTTGGCAAAAATGCGAGGGTCATGGGAAAGGCAGCCTAACGTGAAGTCAGCCATGTGCGCAAGAGTCCCAACACGCAAGAATTCCCTTTCCTCAATAGGCTGACTCTCCATTTCCTCCTCCTCCAACTCCTCCTCTTCAGCCCATACATGCTCAACAGATAAGAAGGAATGAGCATAGGTACCTTCTTCAGTCTCGCCAACAGTCTCATTCTCTTCCTCCTCTTCCTCCTCATCCTCCTCCTCCAATACGCGCTGCGAAACAGACCTGAGGGTGGTCTGGCTATCAAGCAACAAATCTTCTTTCCCCATCTCCTGTGACAAGCGCAAAGCCTCTGACTTCATGCTGAGTAGTGAGTTTTTCAGCAGACAAAGCAGCGGGATGGTGATGCTGATAATGGCGGCATCGCCGCTGACCATCTGTGTTGACTCCTCAAAGTTGCTTAACACCTGACAGATATCAGGCATCCACATCCACTCCTCATTGTAGACTTGAGGAAGCTGACTAACCTGACTACCAGTTCTCGTGGAAGTTGTCATCTGGCAGTCTACAATCGCTCTGCACTGCTGGTAAACCCTGGCTAACATGTGTAATGTGGAATTCCATTGTGTGGGCACGTCGCACAACAGTCAATGAGCTGTCAGTTGTAAGCGCCGTTGCACTGCCCTAAGAGTGGCAGCATCTGTGGTTGACTTGCGGAAATGCACACAGATGCGTCGCACCTTGTTGAGCCAATCAGACAAATTGGGGTAGGTCTTGAGGAACCGCTGAACCACAAGATTGAACACGTGGGCCAGGCAGGTTTTATATGCAGTGTTTATATGGGTTGTTGTTACTTTGGGAAATAGTATTGGTGTATAATGGCACATGTGTGAGTCTGCCGAGTTGCAGAGCCACCACCAGGTTACGCCCGTTGTAACACACAACCATTCCTGGTTTGAGTTTCAGCGGCGCCAGCCAAAGATCGGTCTGCACCGTGATGCCCTGTAACAGCTCTTGGGCGGTGTGCCTCTTGTCACCTAAGTTTAGCAGTTTCAGTACCGCCTGTTGGCGCTTACCCATGGCAGTGCTGCTGCGCCTAGAGCTACCGACTGAAGGCGCCGTGCTAACAGATTGTATTTGAGAGGAGGAGGAGGGGTTGGAGGAAGAGGCATAATAAGTCTGAGAAACCGTGACCGAGGTAGGCCCCGCAATCCTCGGTGTGGGCAGCACATGAGCGGCCCCAGGGTCAGACTCAGGCCCAGCCTCCACCAAGTTAACCCAATGTGCCGTCTTGGAGATATAGTGTCCCTGCCCACCAGCACTAGTCCACGTGTCCGTGGTTAGGTGGACCTTCTCAGTAACCGCATTGGTCAGGGCACGGATGATGTTCTCTGACACGTGCTGGTGTAGGGCTGGGACGGCACATCGGGAAAAATAGTGGCGGCTGGGGACCAAGTACCGAGGGACAGCCACCACAATCAGGTTGCGGAAAGCCTCAATCTCTACCAGTCTATAGCGCAGCATCTCCAGGCTCAGTAGTTTGAAAATGTGGACATTTAGGGCTTGTGCTTGTGGGTGGGTGGAATTGTATTTGCGTTTGCGCTTGCGCTTCAATGTCTGATGCAAAGACAGCTGAACGCTGCGCTGGGACACATTGGTGTAGGGTGTGGAGGATCGTGGAGGTGAAGGGGTGGTTGTAGGGTGGGAGGCGCTCATGCCTGGGTCCTGGGCGGGGGGTTGACTCGCAAAGCCAGCATTTGACACAGGGGAAGGAGCAGTAGTGTAATCCACAGGAGGTGAACGGCCTTGGTTCCATTGAGTCGTGTGTTTAGCACTCATATGCCTGCGCATGCTGGTAGTGGTTAGGCTGGTAGTGGTGGCTACCCTGCTTATCCTGGTGTGGCACAAGTTGCACACCACAGTCCATCGGTCATCCTCACTTTCTTTAAAGAACCTCCAGACTTGCGAACATCTAGGCCTCGGCACGGGAGCTTCACTCCGTGAAACAGTTGCTCATCTACTTGCTCTGGCCCTGCTTCTCCCTCTGGCCACCCAACTGCCTCTTCCAACCTGTTCTGGTGCTGCACTTGCCTCCCCCTCAGAAGTCTTGACTAGGCTTACCAACCCAGCTCGGGTCAGTGACCTCATCATCCACCTGCTCTTCCTCCGATTCCTCACTCTGCTCCCCCCTAGGACTTACTGCCCTGACAACAACGTCAATGTCTGACAACCGTGTCTCATTATCATCATCATCATCATCCGACACCACTTGACACACTACTTGCACCACTTGATACACTACTTGCACTAAGTTCTAAATTTTGGGCATCTGGACAGAGCAACTGTTCAGGTTGCTGTTGAGCAGTGGTTTATGTCTTTGGGTAGGGTCCTGAAAAGAGTTCCTGTGAGTATGCCGTATTTGAATCCATATTTTCCATTGGGGGGGCAGGCTGGGGGGAAGGAGGTTGAGCTGGAGGAGCCAGAGGTCTACTCCCTTGGCTAGCGTGGGTGGACTGCGTGGAAGAATGGGTGGTGGATAAATTACTGGACACATTATCCGCTGTCCACGTCATCACCTGTTTGCACTGTTGTGGTTTTAATAGTGGTGTACCACGTGACCCTGTAAGTTGCGAGATAAAGCTAGGGAGCAAAACTCTGCGGCGTTCCACTGCTCCCTCATCAGTAGGTACTGTGTCACCCTGCCCAGGACCAAGGCCTCTGCCCCCCTACATCACTTGGACGCCCACGTCCTCGTCCTTGACCATTAGCCCTTGGGTTCAACATTTTGTGTAATCACTAAACTGTAGAATTAATATCTGAGGCCAAAAACGTATTCTCTAGACTGCGGCTAGTGTACCGCACACCACACAATTTTTCACTGCACTGTAGGATATATAACTGAGAGAAAAAATGTATATTTTGTAGACTCTGGCTAGTGTGCAGCACACAACAGAATTTTGCACTGCCCTGTAGTATATATGATTGAGAGAAAAAACGTATATTTTCTAGACTCCGGCTAGTGTAACGCACACCACACAATTTTTCACTGGACTGTAGTATATATGATAGAAAAAACATTTTTTCTAGACTGCGGCTACTGTACCGCACACCACAGGATTGTTCACTGAACTGTAGTCACCGCCATGCTGTGTCAGGCTAAATTTTTGGGTGGTTCAGCTGCTATCTTAGTCTAACCAAGCCACTCTGGGGTTCACCGCCAAGCTGTAAACTACAATCTCAGTCTTAACAAGTCATCCTGGGGTTCACCCCCATGCTGTAAACTGCAATCTCAGTCAAACTTTGTAATTTAGGGGTTCACCACCAAGGTGTGCTAGACTACAATTTTAGCGGGTTCACCTGCAATCTCAGTCACAGACTGTCATTCAGGGGTGCACCACCATGCTTTTTTAAACCATTTGTTTCTGAGCGTCACCTCCAGGCTCTCACCCTTGATATTTTGGAGGCTTGCCACTGCACTGTCAGCCAAAATTGTCTTCAGGGTCACTGGCGGCCTCTCCAACAACAACTTCAAGGACGGTTACTACCAGGCACTAAAGTGCAGGGGCACTAAAAGGCTCTGCACCCACCCACGTGTGGAGACTAATAGGTGGGTGCAGTGTGCGTCTTAGCCCATCTGGAATTAGGAGAGCTGGGCACTGTGCTGGGAGAACTTTGTGTATGCTGTGGACTACTGGGTGGGTGCAGAGAGGGAGACTCTTATGCCTGCAGCATCGTGGGGCAGGGGATAGGACAGCAGTGCCAGCATGAGCAGTCGTGTCACCTGCAGGCGGCGATGGACCTTCGTTGCACCTAGTTGGGTGCTTTCCTAACATGTGCCAGTGCATGTACCTTGCCCATCTTGGTCTGGGTCAGCACAATTGTCTTGAGGGTCACCACCAGGCTGTTGCCCAGAATTTTGCGTAATGGTACGATTAGGCAGCCTCAGAGGCATCCATGCATGCTGCCCCTGCTGTTTCCTGTCCATTTCCGTGGTGTTTCCATAATTTTCTGAGGTTTCCAGGTTTTCAAGCAACCTACCCTATGCAGAGCTTTGGTCCCCTGCAAAAAATGCTTGAGTCTTCCATAGACTTCAATGGGGGTTCGTTATTCAAAACGAGCACCCGAGCATCCGGAAAAATTTGTCTCGAATAACGAGCACCCGAGCATTTTAGTGCTCGCTCATCTCTAATGGTGACAAAAAATGGCTTTTCTGATGTTTTTATTTTTATTTTTTACTGTATTCACCTGAGGGGTTAAGTCATGTGAGATGTCGATAGAGCAGGTAGTTACAGACGAGAACATACCTAACATGTATACTTTTTTGAATACTTTTTCTCTCATTTGAATGTTTGTGGCTTGTCCACATTGATTGATTAATAGATAAGCAATCATATTAGGCCCTGATTCACAAATTGGGGGTGATACACCTGTCTCATTCTGCTGTTTGTGGCATGTCCACGTTGATTAACAGATAACCAATTCTATTAGGCCCTGATTCACAATTTGGGTTGATATGCCTAACTCATTTGACTGTTTGTGGTGTATCCACATTGATATGTTACAGCTTCTGTTGGCCAAACAGTTACTGTGATTTAATGTTAGAGCTGTCTTATTTAACACCCTGTGGGCAGTGCAAACAATTTGATTCGCACAGCAGAGTGGCCCGCAAATTAATCAACGTTTTTTGTTGGAAAAATTATTCTTTTATCAGAAAATTGATTATTTTTGCAAAAACATTAGTCTTGTAGCAAATAAATTAGGGTTTTACCAAATAAATTAGTCTGCTCCATTATTACAATCCCTCATCTCACAAACAACATGGAGCAGGTAATCCTTACCTGTTGGTAAAAGGTAGACACATGGTGATCCCTTCAGTGCAGCATGTGTGAAGCCCCAGACATGTAAGGGCAGAACAGTTAATGCTGAGTGCCACTTGGCCTACCAGGAGGTTGGACGCAGAAAGCCTGGGGTTAAATAATTCCTTGTATTAGGGTTAAAGCCACATGGGCCGACCTTGATGGATGGATCAAAACTGGCATATGGGAGGAATGTCATTAGTAATCGTAATGAACCACACAAATCATTCCACAAACTCAACCCAAATTCATTGTAGCTAATATGTCTTTTTGGCAAAAAAAAATAGTCTGCGTCGTTACTGCAATCGTTTATGGTCAGAACTACGACAGTATTACCAGACAAATCACTCCACCAGCTGCACCAATTTCATCATTCCTAACTACCATGTTCTGTTATGGAAAATTCTATTCTGTGTAATTTTAAACATATTCTATCTCAAAGTGCAGTGCAACAAAATTTTAGCCCATGTGAATCCCTCCATAAGGTCCAGGATCCCTTTATACTATGAACCTAATGGTATTTTGCTTTCAACATGCATTAGTGTTAAAACCAGATGGGCCAAATTTGCTAGATGGATCAAACTTGGCAGCTGGATTATTGCCATAGGTGAGAAGTGTTGTTGGTTATTGGAATGAACCACACAAATCACTCCACCAACTTGACCCAAATTTGTTGTAGCTAATGTGTTCTTTTAGACAATGTTTGGTCAGAGATTTGCATTCCACTCCTGTTTTTCACTTATAATTACTGATCGAATACTGATGAAAAACACTGACAAAATACCGACTGTCTGAAAGAGGCATTATGGAGGCTCCAATCACAGGATTGTATTTATTTTTGTTTTATGTTCTTTTGATGGAAAAATAAACAGTCATGTTAATACAGCCTTGCTGCCCCCACAGCCCCCACTCTGTCAAGGGGCCTCTATTGTCAAAGTTACTGCCACTGCTACTGATGCCATCATTGTCCCCACTCTGTCATGGGGCCACTGCTGCCGCTGCAACGTTCTCCCTCATGGGGCCACTACTTGAATCTTGGAGCACTGCACGGTTAAGTCCATGGCAATAACTTACACGTGACTCTCTTAGGCTACTTTCACACTTGCGTCAGCAGGATCCGTTTGTGAGATCCGTCCCAGGCTCTCACAAACGGTCCTGAACTGATCAGTTTTACCCTAATGCATTCTGAATGGATAAGGATCCATTCAGAATGCATCAGTTTGCCTCCGTTCCGTCTCCATTCCGCTCTGGAGACGGACACCAAAATGCTGCAGGCAGCGTGTTGGTGTCCGCTTGACTGAGCGGAATGGAGACGGATCCGTCATGACTACAGTGTAAGTCAATGGGAACGGATCCGTTTACTCATGCACAATAGTAAACGGATCCGTCCCCCATTGACTTTCAATGGAGTCCAGAACGGATACGTCTTGTCTATGTAAAAGATAATACAAACGGATCTGTTCTGAACGGATGCAGACGGTTGTATTATCAGGACGGATCCGTTTGTGAGAGCCTGGACGGATCTCACAAACGGATCCTGCAAACGCAAGTGTGAAAGTAGCCTTATTGACCTTTAATACTGATGCACAGTAATTCCAAAGCTAACAGAAGGGATGAACTTTAAATCTTAGTGCCCTGCACAGTGATGTAGATGGCGATTAATTACAACTGCATGTAATACTGATGGCACAGTACCTACAGCAGAGATTAACTATGAACGTGGGAGCACTAGAACATAATGCACTGCAATACCCTCTCCCTGCACTGTCCGTGAACTGTCCCTGCAATTTAAGTTCCAAGCCTTCACAATGAGATTGAGCCACCAAGTGGGATGAATATGATGAGGCAGAGTAGCCTGGGTATACCATATTTATCATGCTTCATAACAAATTCATTCAGAACAAATCAAATTTGGCGAAATGTCCAAATCACATTTTTGCTCATCTCTAAATGTAATTCCAGAAAGAGTATATGATATGGATATCATGGCTCTGTGGGAACCATATCATCACTTCCAGGACTCCTTGTTCTTCTTTACGCTGAAGATAGTTCTGAATGATATTGGCTGCATTATTGGGGTTGTTGTCCTGCTACAGAAGAAATTTGGATCCAATCAAACACCTCTTGATGGTACTGCATGGCAGATATGTTTCTGCTGTATTCATTAATAGAGATGAGCGAGTAGTGAAATATTCGAAAGTTCGAAATTCGATTCGAATAGACCGCGAAATTCGACTATTCGACCGAATATCGAATCCCATTAAAGTCTATGGGGAAAAAATGCTCGCCACTTGGAAATCTCAATTCGACCACTTGGAGGTCACCAAGTCCACCCTGAAACCTCAGAAAAGGATGCCAACACTGCTGGAATGCAACTGGGACAGCAGGGGAAGCATGTCTGGGTGCATATAACGCGCCCAAGTCGCACTATTACGCCACTATCACAGCCTCTCAACAATACACTCCAAAGACAATGTAACCTCTCTGTAAAGTGAGACCATACAAGGAAACCTTCTTTCCTCTACATTGCCATGGACCCCAAGCCAAACTAGACAAAAAAGAAGATGAAATTCTGCACCCCTTAAAATCACGTTGCCTATGACAACCACAGATGGCATAGGCAAGGGGGAAAGCAAATAGACCCCACCCCTAATTGTCATTGTGTGTGTGTGTGAAATGTGGTCAGACATGTCTTCTTTAAAATGTAAAAACAACTCAAACACATGCAGAAGCCTTAAAATGCCCAAATTGTTGGCGCTAGAGATATCAGTGACCCGACCTGGCCCAGTGTCATGTCTAGCAGGTAAAGCAGTGGGGATGTGGAGGGATGAGTAGGACCGCAAAAGGCAGGAAGAGGCCGTGGGCTGGCCAGAGGCTCATGGAAAATTTTGTGGAGGCCCAAGAGGTGAGACGTCTTAAAAAATTGTGTGGAGGCTAAAGAGGTGAGACTTCTTAAAAATTATGTGGAGGCCCAAGAGCTGAGACCGTCTTAAAAATTATGTGGAGGCCCAAGAGGTGAGATCTCTTAAAAAATTATGTGGAGGCCCAAGAGGTGAAGACCTCTTAAACATTTTGTGGAGGCCCAAGAGGTGAGACCTCTTAAAAAATTATGTGGAGGCCCAAGAGGTGAGACCCGTTAAAAATTGTGTGGAGGCTAAAGAGGTGAGACCTCTTAAAGATTTTGTGGAGGCCCAAGAGGTGAGACCTCTTAAAGATTTTGTGGAGGCCCAAGAGGTGAGACCTCTTAAAGAATTTTGTGGAGGCCCAAGAGGTGAGACCTCTTAAAGATTTTGTGGAGGCCCAAGAGGTGAGACCTCTTAAAATTTGTGGAGGCCCAAGAGGTGAGACCTCTTAAAGATTTTGTGTGGAGGCCCAAGAGGTGAGACCTCTTTAAAATTTTGTGGAGGCCCAAGAGGTGAGACCTCTTTAAAAATTATGTGGAGGCCCAAGAGGTGAGACCTCTTAAACATTATGTGGAGGCCCAAGAGGTGAGACCTCTTAAAATTTTTGTGGAGGCCCAAGAGGTGAGACTCTTAAAGATTTTGTGGAGGCCCAAGAGGTGAGACCTCTTTAAAGATTTTGTGGAGGCCCAAGAGGTGAGACCTCTTAAAGATTTTGTGGAGGCCCAAGAGGTGAGACCTCTTAAAGATTTTGTGGAGGCCCAAGAGGTGAGACCTCTTAAAAATTATGTGGAGGCCCAAGAGGTGAGACGTCTTAAAATTATGTGGAGGCCCAAGAGGTGAGACCTCTTAAAGATTTTGTGGAGGCCCAAGAGGTGAGACCTCTTAAAGATTTTTGTGGAGGCCCAAGAGGTGAGACCTCTTTAAAATTATGTGGAGGCCCAAGAGGTGAGACCTCTTAAAAATTATGTGGAGGCCAAGAGGTGAGACCTCTTAAAGATTTTGTGGAGGCCCAAGAGGTGAGACCTCTTAAAGATTTTGTGGAGGCCCAAGAGGTGAGACCTCTTAAAGATTTTGTGGAGGCCCAAGAGGTGAGACCTCTTAAAGATTTTGTGGAGGCCCAAGAGGTGAGACCTCTTTAAAGATTTTGTGGAGGCCCAAGAGGTGAGACCCTCTTAAAGATTTTGTGGAGGCCCCAAGAGGTGAGACCTCTTAAAGATTTTGTGGAGGCCCAAGAGGTGAGACCTCTTTAAAAATTTTATGTGGAGGCCCAAGAGGTGAGACCTCTTTAAAATTTGTGGAGGCCCAAGAGGTGAGACCTCTTAAAGATTTTGTGGAGGCCCAAGAGGTGAGACCTCTTAAAGATTTTGTGGAGGCCAAGAGGTGAGACCTCTTAAAGATTTTGTGGAGGCCCAAGAGGTGAGACCTCTTAAAGATTTTGTGGAGGCCCAAGAGGTGAGACCTCTTAAAATTTTGTGGAGGCCCAAGAGGTGAGACCTCTTAAAAATTTTGTGGAGGCCCAAGAGGTGAGACCTCTTAAAAATTTTGTGGAGGCCCAAGAGGTGAGACCTCTTAAAAATTTTGTGGAGGCCAAGAGGTGAGACCTCTTAAAGATTTTGTGGAGGCCCAAGAGGTGAGACCTCTTAAAGATTTTTGTGCAGGCCCAAGAGGTGAGACCTCTTAAAGATTTTGTGGAGGCCCAAGAGGTGAGACCTCTTAAAATTTATGTGGAGGCCCAAGAGGTGAGACCTCTTAAAGATTTTGTGGAGGCCCAAGAGGTGAGACCTCTTTAAAATTATGTGGAGTGGAGGCCCAAGAGGTGAGACCTCTTTAAAAATTTTATGTGGAGGCCCAAGAGGTGAGACCTCTTAAAGATTTTGTGGAGGCCCAGAGAGGTGAGACCTCTTAAAGATTTTGTGGAGGCCCAAGAGGTGAGACCTCTTAAAGATTTTTGTGGAGGCCCAAGAGGTGAGACCTCTTAAAAATTTTGTGGAGGCCCAAGAGGTGAGACCTCTTAAACATTTTGTGGAGGCCCAAGAGGTGAGACCTCTTAAAGATTTTGTGGGAGGCCCAAGAGGTGAGACCTCTTAAAATTTTGTGGAGGCCCAAGAGGTGAGACCTCTTAAAGATTTTGTGGAGGCCCAAGAGGTGAGACCTCTTTAAAAATTTTGTGGAGGCCCAAGAGGTGAGACCTCTTAAAGATTTTGTGGAGGCCCAAGAGGTGAGACCTCTTAAAAATTATGTGGAGGCCCAAGAGGTGAGACCTGTTAAAAATTATGTGGAGGCCCAAGAGGTGAGACCTCTTAAACATTTTGTGGAGGCCCAAGAGGTGAGACCTCTTAAAATTTTGTGGAGGCCCAAGAGGTGAGACCTCTTAAAGATTTTTGTGGAGGCCCAAGAGGTGAGACCTCTTAAAGATTTTGTGGAGGCCCAAAGAGGTGAGACCTCTTAAAGATTTGTGTGGAGGCCCAAGAGGTGAGACCTCTTAAAGATTTTGTGGAGGCCCAAGAGGTGAGACCTCTTAAAATTTGTGGAGGCCCAAAAGGTGAGACCTCTTTAAAGATTTTGTGGAGGCCCAAGAGGTGAGACCTCTTAAAGATTTTGTGGAGGCAGGGTGAGACCCAAAGAGGTGAGACCTCTTAAAGATTTTGTGGAGGCCCAAGAGGTGAGACCTCTTAAAGATTTTGTGGAGGCCCAAGAGGTGAGACCTCTTAAAGATTTTGTGGAGGCCCAAGAGGTGAGACCTCTAAAGATTTTGTGGAGGCCAAGAGGGTGAGACCTCTTAAAGATTTTGTGGAGGCCCAAGAGGTGAGACCTCTTAAAGATTTTTGTGGAGGCCCAAGAGGTGAGACCTCTTTAAAATTATTGTGGAGGCGCAAGAGGTGAACCTCTTAAACATTTTGTGGAGGCCCAAGAGGTGAGACCTCTTAAAGATTTTGTGGAGGCCCAAGAGGTGAGACCTCTTAAAGAATTTTTGTGGTGGCCCAGGCCCAAAGAGGTGAGACCTCTTAAAGATTTTGTGGAGGCCCAAGAGGTGAGACTCTTAAAGATTTTGTGGAGGCCCAAGAGGTGAGACCTCTTAAAGATTTTGTGGAGGCCCAAGAGGTGAGAAGAACCTCTTAAAGATTTTGTGGAGCCCAAGAGGTGAGACCTCTTAAAGATTTTGTGAGACAGGTGGAGGCCCAAGAGGTGAGACCAAGATTTTGGTGAGACCT